>JAUYWH010000001.1:25163947-25187493 GCA_034779795.1 Ctenopoma multispine
TGTGTGTGTGTGTGTGTGTGTGTGTGTGTGTGTGTGTGTGTGTGTGTGTGTGTGTGTGTGCGTGTGTGTGTGTGTGTTGACAAAACATCCTGGTCACCCTGCAGAGAGACGATGCTGACACAGCTCACTTCCTGTGTATGACTTTACAGGAACAAAGTGCATTTCACAGACATTTTGTGTTTGTTTTGTGCATTCACTCATCTGGGATGTTGCTGATGACATCACTGTAACACAGTATCTTTTCCAAAATGTTAAAATAACTTGTGTGTGGGTATAAAGTTCCTCTTAAGTAGCCGCAAAGTTACATGTGATAACAAATTATGAAAAGATTAACAAGGATTCATGTCAGAACGAAGTTCCTCATATTGAATGCATGAAACTACAGTGATAAAGTTATTAAACTACACATTTAAATGTAACTCATTTTCACTATTTTCTATACACTATAATAGCTGATGTTGGGGTTTGACGACTGTTAGATAACATTTTTCTGTGTTTCCTTTTCTTTACAGGCCTTTTCATAACGTCACCACATCTCTATATAATAACGAAGAATCAAGCATCAGTGAAACGTGATCTTTACAACACTCAACATTTCTATTCAACACAATGGACGAGATATTAAGTCTGTTTCTTACCTGTTTGGGAGAAGAATGTATTTGTCTTCCTTAGCGAACTTGATGTTCTTGAGCCTTGGTGTCCCTCACACTTCCCCTTCTCATCATGCTATGGTCGGTGCGGCAGCTCTTCGTGGGGCTTTCAGCAGGCCCTTCTCACTTCCTCTTTTGTAACATTAGCAACGCGGAAACTGCATGACTGAGAAAGTGCAAAGGGGAACAAAACCAAAATTCGGCAGCAACAGCAGACACGCTGACTATATTTAGAAGAGACGCATGTTCAGAAATAAAGCTGCACCTAAACAGCTGGACACAAACTGAGAAGCTCAGGGGTTGAAAATGCCTTTACTGTAATATGAGAGTTATTTAAAAGTAAATTATGTTTATCATCCCCCAAAAAAAGACAAGCGTTGACACATAAACCTACAGGAATTTTCTTGTGTTTATTTCAACATTACACATCAGCACATGGGGGAAACCAACAAACATTCCAGCTCGTGCTTCCTTCAATATACAGTAGTACTTCAGTCATGGCTGAGTTCTTGAAACTCTTTATGTCATGTGTCCTCCAGTAATCGAGGGCGTTCCCAAATCTGCTGCTTCATGCATCCTAAATGATGAATGTATGTATGTACATGATTTTCTCTAAGACAACGGTCCACCTGATGTTTTTCACTGTGTATTTTTATGTTATAGTTTGTAGGACAGTACAGTAGGATTGAGTTAGTTATTTTTGTGTCTGATTCTGTGAATGTGTGTTTTTGAGCTCTATGAGGGGCCTCGTGGGGTTTTTTTTTTGAAAAGGCAGATTTGCAAACGCGTTGGACTGTAGGATTCCACATGACACACCTGTTGGTGATGCGTCACGGCTGAGAAGTCAACCGTGCCACTGAAGAAGACCTCATGTTTTTTCACCTTTATATTTATCATATAAACTCAAATTTAAATAGACTTATACAGTACCAAAGTAAGAGGTTCCAGAAACAGCCTGAGCCGAGGCTCGGTCAAGCTGAGCTCTGCGCAAGTGTGAGGGTAGGTAGTTAAAAAGCATGTTCAACAAGTGGAAAGGTAAGTGGAAAGGGGCATAGCACATTTATGACACCCACTGCTGGATCCTGTGATCGTTCAAAACAGCATTTACATGAATGCTGCATTTAACTGCTAACTATGATACCTGACTGGCTGGTGGGGGCCCCAACCAGCTACAGGGGAGAAGATTTACTGTACCAAGCTGCAGATAAGTTGGATTGTACATCTTGCTCACTACAGTAGTAGTAGTAGTAGTTAGTGCAGACTCTAGATCATCCAACATTTTTCACCTCTCCACACTTGGCTTATTTGGTTTGTGTTAGGCCAACATGTGGCAGGATCTGTGGCCCACACCTGGCCAAAATGGGCAGATCATCTAGGTGCCATCATTCTATATGAAATGTGAGCTGAATGAAAATGTCTGGACCACAGAAATGTTGCAAATTGGGTTAGTACCTTTCCACAGGAAGAATACGTTAACCTGCACCAAGCCTGCAGACAAGAGGAGCCTTAAGGACAAACTGGGGCAAAGGGGTAACTCAAACAGATTTAGATAGAAAGAGTTACTGTTGTAACACCCGGGAACACAAGAAGCAGGTCCGGGGTGGAGGAGGAGAATTGTTGCGAGTGGGCGCAAGTCTTGATGTTCTTGGACCCCGGGAGGTAGACCAGGAGAAAGTCGAATGACTGGAAGAACAGAGCCCACCTAGCCTGCAGTGGGTTGGGCTGCTTGGCAGAACGGATGTGGATCAGCTTCTGGTGGTTGGTCCAGATTAGGAATGGCTCGACGGCGCCCTGGAGCCAGTGCCACAACTCTTCCAAAGCCCACTTGATGGCCATCAGCTCATGGTCCCCAACCCTGTAATACTGCTGAGTGCGGGATAATTCACCTGACTCTCTAACCTTATTTTCCAGAACCAGTGTTGCACCATACACCAATATTTTTCTTCAGTTTCCAGGCACAGTAAGGCCAGGATTTCTGATAACCAGAAAGAAACACCAGCTGTGAGACACCAGCTCTCTGGCTTTTTACATTCCCATGACGCAACAATAAATATCACCCCCAAATTAGAGGAAGCCTCCAATCCACTGCTTTGCAAAAATACAATACGTTACATGAGAAAAAAAACGTTTCTCTGCAAGACAAAATTCAAACATCAGATTATTCACATTTCAGCAGCAGTACTGACCCACAAATGTCGCAAAGCTATGTCACTGAATTGAAATAGGATTTAAGTGTTGTTTAGGCTGTTGCTTGCAGCTACCTAGCACGTCATCGTTCTATTGAAGGGCTGACAAAACAACATCCATTATTCACTCTGACTGCTTCATATGTCAGCTGCAGTTTAACAGACTAGTGGTGCAAAGTACATTTATATAAATTCTGTACTTAAGTAAAATTGTGAGATTTATATTACACTTGAATACTTCCATTTTGTGCATTTCAGAGGCAGATATAATTACACTCATTAGAGAGCACTGTGGTAGAGGATTCTGCTAGATACTGTTATGCATTCCTTTTTATTGTTCTTTGTAATAAGTATAACATTGAGTGCACTATGTCTTTGTTTCTTTCCTTGTCCTCTTGTATTTTTCCACCATTAATACTAGGGATGTCCGATATTATTGGCCTACCAATATTATCGGCCGATATCGTCATTAAAATGTGATATCGGAAAATATAAGTATTGGTTTTTACTCTTTTAATGACACAACCTTTACATACCATGCACATATTCTACATCAAACTCTTCAGCTACTTCTCTCTCTCAAAATATGACAAATCCAAGGTATAGTTTTTTAGATATTTTTGTTTGTTTGGCACACCTTGCATAATCAGAATCAGCTTTATTCGCAGTGTATGAAGTGCATACAAGGAATTTGTTTCTGTTCTTTTGTGGCTCTTCTGGGAGACAATAGCAGACAATAAGTTAAAGTCAGTGTGGTGAGAACAAGACAGTGTGTGTGTGTGTGTGTGTGTGTGTGTGTGTGTGTGTGTGTGTGTGTGTGTGTGTGTGTGTGTGTGTGTGTGTGTGTTGAATTGTGTGCAATTTGTGTCCATGTAGCAGCAACCGTCAGTTGTTGATCAGTGTTATGGCCTGAGGGAAGAAACTGTTCTTGTGCCTGGTAGTTTTAGCAGAGCTCTGTAACATCTACCAGAGCGGAGAAGCTGGAAGAGGTGTGTCCAGGGAGGAGAGGGTGTGTGCTGATTTTCTCTGCCCGTTCAGTCTGGATGTCTGGAGAGGGGAGTGAGGTAGGGGTCAGGTGAGTGGGGGGTGCCGTGGACACTGAGGTGGTGCAGGTGAGAGGTGTGGGGATTTGTATGTCAAACCTGCAGTAAAAGTCGTTGAGGGTGTCAGCCAAGTCTTTGTTTCCCTCAGCAGGTGGGGAGGGTCTTCTGTAATCGGTAATGTCCTGCAGGCCTTTCCAAACTGACTTAGGGTCATTGGCAAAATTTGTTTCTTAACTTCTCCAAATATTGTCTTTTAGCCTTTTTGATCTCCTTTGTCAGTAGGTTTATGGCCTACTTATAGAGAAGACTGTCTCCACTTTTATGAGCCTCCTCCTTGGCCTGACGGAGCTGTCTCGGTTCAGCTGTGAACCAGGGCTTGTTATTACTGAATGTGCGATATGTCTTGGTAGGCACACACATATCTTCACAGAAACTGATGTATGATGTCACAGTATCAGTCAGATCATCCAAATTGTCAGCAGCATCTTCAAAAACATTCGAATCAGTACAGTCAAAGCAGGCGTGCAGCTCCTGCTTTGCCCTCGTTTGTCCACCTTTTAACAGATTTAACCTCAGGTTTTGAACATTTAAGTTTTTGCCTGTAGGTTGGGATCAGATGAATCATGCAGTGATCCGAGCATCCTAGAGCTGCACAATGGGACAGAGCGATATGCGTCCTTTCTCACGGTGTAACAGTGATCTAATGTATTGTTATTCTCCCTCGTGGGGCAGTTAATGTGCTGTCTATATTTGGGCAACTCGTGGCTCAGGTTAGCTTTGTTAAAATCCCCCAGAGCTATGAAAACTGAGTTAGGATATTTTTTAATTGTTGCAGCGCCTCTTTAACACAGGCCTGTGGTGGGATGTAAACTCTGACCAGCACATACAAGGAGAACTTGCATGGTGAATAAAACCATCTGCAGTTGATAAAGTTTCTAAGTTTGGGCTGCAGTATCTGCCTAACACTGTGACATCAGTACACCAACCTTCACTGATATATAAGCAGATTCATCCACCTCTCATTTTCCCCGACAGCTCTGTTACACAGTCAGTGCGGTGTAGATGGAAGCCAGGTAGCTCCAGTGCGCAGTCGGGTAAGGAGTCACTACGCCAGGTTTCAGTAAAGCAGAGAGCAGCAGATCGTGAAAAGTGTGAATTTATTATTTATTTATGAGTTTGTGCAGCTCGTCCATTTTGTTGGCCAGGGAACAGAGATTAGCCAGGTGAATTGATGGGAGAGAAGTGCGCAATCCCCACTGTCTCAGCTTAACAAGCGCACCTGCGCATTTCCCTCGTCTGCTTTTTCTTCATGTCCCATAAGCGGCTGCCGCGCCGATCAGGGATTCAAAGTATTTCCCAGGATCGATAAAAAGTTGAGGTCAGAGTTAGATTGTTCAAGGCTAAGCAAGACCTCTCCGCTATACGTAACAGGATTGGAGTGTACAAAAAGAGTACAAAAAACAAGAAAGTAAGGGAGAAATCATAGAGAGCGACAGACCGATGCGGCCTTTCGCGGCGCCATCTTGGTCACCAATATAAAATGCATTTACTGTAAACACATCAACTTCTTTATTATTTTTGGTTTTAATAAACTTTAACAGCAGTGAACTACAATTAAAACCACTTAAAGGAACTCAAAGAAACAGTCCCTCATTAATATGTTCTCTATATGAAAATAAATGAAAATCTACAAAACTATTACTACTAGTAAATAAAAATATCAAAGAAATACTTAAACACCAATAACGATAATTGAAGAGCAGCTAACAAACATAAGTCAGTCTGTTCGTTGATAAGTGAACTATTTAAGCTACTAGTTATTAACTAGCTGCTAGCTTGTTATCATAGGCTACACTCCACTTAACTTTTCTAACTTGAGAAAACTTAGCTTTATCATGTAGTTTTTCTTTACGATTTTCTTTTAATGATTGGTTAGGACAAACGGATTACGCCAATCAGAGGCAGAGTAGGGCGGGACATGCTGTTACTTTGCTACACCGGTAAAAATATCCTTTGCCGCTACCTTCCTGTCCATTACACACCAAAATATGTCCTCACGTGAAAAATTTATATAACCAAGTTAATAGTTAAAATGAAGCGAACCATAAAAACAAAAATTAGCTTTCACAACAAACAACCTCGTGATGCTGTATTATTGCTGCTATCCAGCTGGACAGGTAGCCACAGCCCGTGTGTTGGCTTCATGTTAAATGTATCTACTATTAATGAAATGTGCCTCTGTACCACCAGTAATTTTCCCATACTGCCACTGACAAATCATTTTAAATGGCAACAGGTGGTGGTGGTTGTATTGTGCAGCCTTGAAGTGTGAATGAGGGCTGCAAGTTAGAAACTATCTCTTTATTATTGTAAGTGAAAAGCCAGTCTTCTGTATAAGTGATTTAGCTCTGGTTGCTCAGCATGTTGATGAGTCTTATGGACCACTGGACCAACACTCCAATGTGAAATATTTAAAACTATTGGATGTATTTCCATGAAATGAAGTGCAGATGATCAAATCTTTTCTTTCTTAGTGATTATCTGATCTTTTACTTTTATCCAGCGTACACCCACAACCCTTAAGAAAAGAACATGCTTATTTCAGTCCAACTTCCCAAAACTGTATTTGTGACTTTTTGTTCAAAACTACCGATGGAAGATGACAAACAAATAGCACTGGGTCTGTAAAGATATACTGTCAGACTCTGAGTGTATAATGTAACAGGCTGTGCCATGTATTCCATCAGGGGTTCATTTATTAATATGGTGGTACATTGCTAAATTAGATAAGCTTCACTACAGTAACCTCATTCTTCTAAAGTTGCAACACTAAAATCATCATTACATTGAAAGTAAACACTGAATAAGCTAAACCTTTGAACCATGCGTTACACCTCTGTAATATATATGTAAATGTAATTTTCAGTATTCCATAGGCACACATAACAATAACAATAAGAAGATAATGTGAAGATGCTTACAGTTTTGCTGAGGTAACCTGTGGAGATATTTCTGCACTGTTTGTCCTCAGAGTGGCAGCATCCTCCACATCTGTACACGGACACACAGGGCGGTTTATAAAAGATGTTGGTGGGAGCTCCAAACTCCCTCCCCACGTCGACACACACCTCCCTGGGCATGCACTGAGTTCTCCTCCATTCTGACTCAATACCTGCACACATACACATGAATACACACACACACAAACACACAGAAAGTCAAACCATGACCACAGCTATGCAACAGGCCATTCGTTTCTCTGCTGCTGTAAACATGTGCAGCAATACACAAAGGCTGAAAGAAACAAATATGTGGTATCTAAATGTGGATATTCCAGTGTTTCCATGTCAGAAACTTTGTCAACAAGGATTTTAGATTGAACCCATGAGTGAACAACTTGGCAACCAGTGCTAAGAGATGTCTCAGTGAACTATGTTCTTTTTCGCTGAGAGGTGCTGTCATTATTGGGTCATCCTAGTTGGCACTCACCTAGCATGTGAGTACTTTGGGGGTTTTCCAAGAAGTGCAGTATGGTATCTGTCAAGTCAACACCTTTTGCGACTGAAAATTATAACTGTCCACAGTTATTCAGCTAATAATTTCTAAACATGAATGTGCCTTTTTCTTGAAAAACTGCAAGTACTTCAAGTGTCTATGGCATCAATTTAACATCTTCAGATCCATTGGTATATTCTGTACAACTATAATTTAGTTTGAAGTGTTTAGTTCAATCTGTCCATGAGCCTATTTAATCTTACTGGTTTTGGTCACCCACTGCCAGATGGTTTGTTTGTATTCTTGCAGCAACTCTCCAGTGTTTTTTTGTATCCTGACAACCTGTGTTATGACCCTGATTACCTGACGCAGCCTGATCCCTGTTTAACTCTGTGGTCTCTGAACTTTGGTTTGGAGTTTGGATTTTGTTATGTGGATGAAGCAGAAAGCAAGAAGCTGTTTATTGGAAAAGATTTTAGATTGACCCACCCAACACCCCAAACTTTTACTTCATACTTCTCACTTGCTGTCTCTCTTTGAGTTTTTTCTTCCTGACAGAGACTCACCATTTAGCCCATTTTTCCACCACTCTCTACTCACACTCACTACTCATTTTCCAGCTCTGATGGCCCAGTTCAAACTCACCTACTAACCCCTCCTCTGCTTCCATCAGTGGCGGTGGATGTTGGTCAAAGCATCTGCAGATGCCATTCCTCCATCCTCCTCTGCTATGTCTACTCACTGTCTGCTGACAGATCCAGTGACCCCCCAAGCTCCAACAGATTACCTTCCCCACAGCTACTCTCTCGTTTTTGTTTTTGTGGTGTAAATACATTACACAAAACTTACCTGTAATGTCTGCACCTTCATGGGTCCTGTTCTGGTAACATATTTAACTTAACATCACAAAAATTTCAAATCGCAAGTCTGGAAAATAAAACATTAAGTTTAAACATACTTTTCAGGATATCCAAATTGAGGTAGGCAGCAGCAAATGTTGGCTCTTCAGTATTAGTCAGTGGTTTCTGTCGGCGAGGCTGTGGCCGCTGAGACAGTTTGGCTGCAGAAAGTTTGGTTCTACACTTGAGAGCAGCCCAGTATGAAGGATAGATGAGACTCATCAGTTCGTCGACGCTGGAAGCTGAACGCAGCTTCTGCTCCATGTCTAGCTTTAGTGGAAAGTCCTAAAAGACACAAGAGATACCTTCACTGCTGCTACTGTAAAAGATCACACAACTCAACACAACTTGGACTGTCCAAGAAACACTCTGGTTCTTAAGGCTATTTGTTATTTTGACCAGTGCCTTCACTTCAACATCTATGTTATCAGGCAATCTGTGTGAGAAAACCATTTAGATCTACCCCCCAAAAAAGACCTTCCCCAGACTGAAGAAGATACCTAAATGAGGAACATTTCAACCTAACAGGTCCAGTTGCCATGACTCAGCTTCCATATAACCTAACTGGATGACTGAGAAACTTAATTGATACATCTGGCAATGAAATAATAAAATGATGAAGATGCTGGCTTCAGTGATCCTGAGTCCCGAGTCAAATAAACTTCCTAACATCCTTCTCTGATAATGTGACAAACATGAGACGT
Source organism: Ctenopoma multispine (assembly GCA_034779795.1). Classification (NCBI taxonomy): domain Eukaryota; kingdom Metazoa; phylum Chordata; class Actinopteri; order Anabantiformes; family Anabantidae; genus Ctenopoma; species Ctenopoma multispine. The sequence continues at coordinate 25,172,925 of JAUYWH010000001.1, forward strand.
CATGGGCACATTTGGCACCTTTTCCAAATTAATATTAGGCGTTTGTTAAATGTCCTATGTCCTTCGTTGTGTGCTTGGTGTGTATCCTGTTTTGGAGAAACACTTTGTGGACTTCCGGAAAAATGCTGGAATATGTCTAAGCAGAAAAACATTCTGTATCACTGCCGTTCTTTTACTTGAGCCAACTGCAAGGGTTGATTGACAATCAATAGCAATAATATCCTAGCACTTACAATTTAGTCATATTTGATGTATCAGCATGTACACACAACATCAACAACAAACATCGTGGAGCAACATCAGGTAAGTTTTAGATTAGTTTCTTTGTTTCAACTGTATTTTTGAATGCCTGAACACAGCTGCTGTTGATAACACTAAGGCTGCACATGTGTGACTGACAGCCAACAATGTAGTCCTACAATGCCAAAAATGTGTCAGTGTGACTGTGATCAGAACTGCAGCGGTAGCAGTACTACAGCATATACTGCTTTTAAGGCATCCAGTCTGGTCGAGGTTTGTCTCTGATGGTTGCTGACTTTCTGTACAAATGGGAATATAAAGCATGTCACGGTGTTATTCCTCACATAAACAGATTCTACAGAAAGGTTTACTGTGTCTCATTCAACACAGGCTGGAATATCCCTCCTCCCTCCTACAAATACTGTATAGATAGATTACCACTTCCATAATACTTGTACATGGTATAAGTGTTTGCTCCCTTCCTGATTCCCTATTTGTTTGTCACACTTAAAAGTTTTAGATCATCAAACAAATTTAAATATTAAACAAAGATTACAAAAGTGAACAGAAAGGTGTTGATTATTAAGGAGAAAGAAATCCTACATGGCCCTGAGTGAAAAAGTGATTGCCCCCCCTGTTAAAACATGAATTAACTGTGATGTGTCACATCTTTCTCTCTAGAATGTCTTTGGGAAACTGAGTTAAATTTCTCTAGCCACACCCAGGCCTAATTACTGCCACACTTGTTCTCAGTGAAGCAATCACTTAAATATGACCTGCCTAACAAAGCTAGACGTCATGCCGCGATCCAAGAAAATTCAGGAACAAGTAAGAAACAAAGTAATTGAGATCTATCAGTCTGGAAAAGATTATAAAGCCATTCCTAAAGCTTTGGAATTTCAGTGAACCACAGTGAGAGCCATTATCCACAAATGGAGGGAGCGACGACTCATCCAAGAGGTCACAAAAGATCTGCAGGCCTCACTTGCCTCAGTTAATGTTAGTGTTCATGACTCCATCAAAAGAAAGAGACTGGGCAAAAATGGCCTGCATGGAGGAGTTCCAAAACGAAAACCACTGCTGAGCAAAAGGAACATAAAGGCTCATCTGGTTTTGCAAGAAAACATCTTGATGGATCCAAAAGACCCATATGGAAAGAAAACAAGGAGCAGCGTTTCCCTTGCCCGGTAATGGGTGGGCCCTTTCCCACCGGCGAGCACCTGGTGGCCGGACCTTCGACCATGGGGTCAAACCGGGCTCGAAGGAGCGACGTGGTTCAGCTCTCTTGTGGGTCCGCCACCTGCAAGAGGGGTCGGGTGCGTTGAAAGCGGGAGCCCTGGCGTTCCGCCCCTCGGTTGTTGAAACTGGCTATTGGGACATGGAATGTCAGTCTGGGCTCTGGAACCATTCTATTTGAGAGAGGCTGGAATTTGTTCCACCCTGGAGTTAAGAGACGGCAGAGGTAGGTAGTAACGAGTTACATTTACTCCGTTACATTTACTTAAGTAACGTTTTGAAAAAAATTTACTTCTAGGAGTAGTTTTATTGCACCATACTTTTTACTTTTACTTAAGTAGCTTTATGAAGAAGAAACACGACTCTTACTCCGCTACATTGGACAACACGGCACTCGTTACTTTTTTTACAATTTATTATCTAATAGAACAAATTAAAACCATATAGGACCATATTTAAATGATAAACAGTTAAATACAGTATAAGCAGTATACTGTAGTAGTAGTAGTACTGAGTTAACACCTTGTTTTCATCTCCTTCACCGTTTCTCCCTTGTTTACCTTGTAGCGTCAAGTTCCGTCATTTTAAAATAAATCCTAAATTTTAGGACCAATAACCTTAAACAAGTTAAACATTAATCACACAGTGTGTTGATGTCATTTACACCACTTGAAAGATTTAAAAAAAAAAAATAATGTGAGTTTTTCTGTACTATTAAAAATGGTCATTTAAACAAACAGTTAATCTAAAATAGTGATCTCACTCTTAAAGCAGACTTTGTGAAATGTTTATATGAATAAATAATCATTATTTCACAATAATTCAAACTCATGGCAACTGGATTTCTTTCTTGTTAGGTTGAATGACGACTTTTTACTTCTACTCGAGTAATATTATTGTAAAGTAACACTACTTTTACTTGAGTAAAATTTTTGGCTACTCTACCCACCTCTGAGAGATGGTAAGGTAAGGTAAGACGCCAGGCAGGGGTTACCTTGCTTCTGGCCCCCCGGCTCGGTGCCTGTACGTTGGGGTTCCCACTGTTGGATGAGAGGGTTGCTTCCTTGTGCCTCCGGGTCGGAGGGATGACTCTGACTGTTGTCTGCGCTTATGCGCTGAACAGCAGTTCAGAGTTCCCAGCTTTCTTTGGGTCCCTGGAGGATGTGCTGCATAGCACTGCCCCTGCGGACTCCATTGCCCTGCTAGGAGACTTGGGCAATGACAGTGAAACCTGGAGAGGTGTGATTGAGAGGAACGCCCTCCCCGATCTAAACCCGAGTGGTGCTCAGTTGTTGGACTTCTGTGCTGGTCACAGATTGTCCATAACACCGAATATAATAGTGTCCATAAGTGCACCTGGCTCCAGGACGCCCAGGGTCGCCGTTCAATGATCAACTTTGTAGTTGTGTCATCCGACCTGCGACCTTATGTCTTAGACACCCGTGTGAAGAGAGGGGCTGAGCTGTCAACTGATCACCACCTGGTGGTGAGTTGGATCAGATGGTGGGGGAGGCTGCCGGACAGACCAGGCAGGCCACTGTGTACAGTGGAGGTGGGACTCTGCTGACTTCAACTGTAGATGTCACTGAACGGTGGAAGGAATACTTTGAGGATCTTCTCAATCTCACCAGGATGTCTTCCTCAGACGAAGCAGAGCTGGGGGACTCTGGGGTGGGCCCGTCCATATCGGGGGCTGAGGTTACCAAGGTAGTTAGGAAGCTCCGAGGTGCCAGGGCCCCTAGGGTGGATGAGGTCTACCCTGGGTTCCTTAAAGCTCTGGATATTGTGGGGCTGTCTTGGTTGACGTGTCTCTGCAACATCGCATAGACATCAGGGGCAGTGCCCCTGGATTGGCAGACCGGGGTGGTGGTCTCCCTTTAGGGTGTGCTCCAAGAATATGGGGTACAGGGCTTGTTGCTATGAGCCATTAAGTCCCTGTACAGGAGGAGCAGGAGCTTGGTTCGCATTGCAGGTAATAAGTCGGAGAAATTCTAGGTGCAGCGGAGGGGGTCCTGTATGGAAACCTCCTCCCTGCTTTTTGCAGATGATGTGGTTTTGTTGGCTCCATCCAGCAGTGATCTTCAGTACTCACTGGAGCAGTTCGCAGCCGAGTGTGAAGCGGCAGGGATGAGAGGCAGCAGCTATAAATCCGAGTCCATGGTTCTTTGCCGGAAAAGGGTGGAATATTCTCTCCGGGTTGGGGACAGGGTGCTGCCTCAAGTGGAGGAGTATCTTGGGGTCTTTGTTCACGAGTGAGGGAAGAATAGAACGGGAGGTCGACAGACGGATTGGCCAGTTTCTAGAGTAATGCGGGCTCTGCGCCGGTCCGCCGTGGTAAAAAGAGAACTGAGCCAAAAGACGAGGTTTTCAAATTACCAGTTGATCTGCATTCCTACCCTCACCTATGCCCCTGAGCTCTGGGTAGTGACCGAAAGAGCAAGATCATGAATATAAGCAGCCAAAATGAGTTTTTCTGCTAGGTGGCTGGACTCTCCCTTAGAGATAGGGTGAGAAGTTTGGTCATCCGGGAGAGACTCAGAGTAGAGTCGGTGCTCCTTCGCGTGGAGAGGAGTCAGTTGAGGTGGTTCGGAAATCTGGTCAGGATGCCACCTGGATGGCTCCCTTTGGAGGTGTTCCGGGCATGTCCCACTGGGAGAAGGCCCCGGGGCAGACCCAGGACACGCTGGAGGGATCATATCTCCCGGCTGGCACGGGAAAGCCTTGGGGTCCCCCCAGAAGAGCTGGAAGAGGTAGCTGGGGAGAGGGAGGTCTGGGTTTCCCTGCTTAGGCTGCTGCTCCCGCAACCTGACCCCGGATAAGCGTTTGATAATGGACGGGTGGATGGATGGATTCCCAAGACTTTTGGGAAAATACTCTGTTGACTGACGAGACAAACAGCATTTTGCAGCGACATGTCATCCCATCTAGTTTGCACTTAGTGGAACCAACATTTGGTTTCCAAAAGGACAAAGACCACAAACACTGTAGGTTATGTAAGAACTAATTGTCAAAGAAGGAGAGTGATAGAGTGCAGCATAAGATGACCTGACCTCCACAATCACCTGATCTGAATCCAGCTGAGATGGTTTAGGATGAGTGAAAGAAAAGCAGCCTACAACTACCCTCAAACTCATGAAGCTGACTGAGGGAATGTCAAGAGTGTGCAAAGCTGTCATCAAAGCAAAAGGTGGCTACTAAAATACAAAAAATATTCTTATTATTATTTGACATGTATTTGTTGATGACATAATTCCAGTGTCTACAGTATTAATGTACAATGTTGAAAATAATAAAAATAAATAAAAACTATTGAAGTATTAGGTGTGTCGAAATGTTTTACTGGTAGTGTACAAACTAAACTTTTCTCTTTTTTAACAGCAAAACATGTTTGGCTTGTTCTTTTTGTGATTGTTAAAAGTTGTACAGTGATTACCATTATGCACTCACACACCCCAAACAGGGTTTTAACCTGACTGAGCCCCAAGCAGTAATAGTACTGTGAAATAATTAAATTTTTTTTTTTTTTATGTGCATTGGTTGTTGTATGTACAATAAGCACATAAATATACATGTTATTGCACAGTGTATGTTTCATACTATAGGAATATAATATAATTTGTAGGCACAGTGGTTGTTTTAGAATTAAAGGGTTATTGCACAGAGAATATGTTCATGACAATCCAGGACTGATGAACTGAGTGATGGTATGTGGCAAGAAACTGGTAAGAAAAAGATTCAGTTTTCTCAGATTTGCTCTCCTAAAGATCTGATCCTATTGCCCCTGCGAGGTGAAATGAACCAAACTACAGATATGAAGGAATCATATCATCATATTCAAAATGTATACTATGAAAATAAGGAAGTAATAGCTAAAGAATTATCTAAATATTCTTCAGCTTAACTCCACAAGATGCTATTTATATGTATAGATCCTTTATTACACACCCGCTCATTGCATACCCAAAAAATTTGATGTTAAATGTGCTCTCAGCTTTTTCTTTACTGAGGGGGACAAAAAAATTATTTTTTGCCCTGAGGGTGGGAACTTTCTAAGCTATTTTACAAGGAACCAAAATGTACATGTACATTTAATACACTCGGAGAACTATGTGACTGTCATGTGATAATCCAGTTGGCAGACTGAAGACGTGCTTACAACTTCACTAGTTATTCTTCTTTGAGAAATGCATGGGGAGTGCATGTGAATGTTATCTCACTTCCTGTCCTTCACCACAATTAAATATATGTCATTGTACTATATATAATGAACAACATCCGCACAATCGGTCTGAGAAGAATGATTGTTTGTTGCAAGGCCATCACACAAGCACACACACAAAGACTGGTCATGGTATTAGAAGCTTATCAAACAGACAAGAGGCATTCATTTTTAATGCCTCTGAAAGTTTATGTATGCTTTTCTTTATGCATATGCAGCTTTAGTGTAAATCCTTCTGCCTGCACGGATATATTTCTACATGTATAAATTTTTTCTCCATCTCTTTGTGGTGTGTGTCTGTGTGTGTTTACCTTTTTTTGTGTGTCCTGTGTCGGTTTTCCTTCATTCTGTGTTTCTCCTTGTGTGCTTGGGAGGTGTTCTCACAAGTCCCTCCATGCGGGAACAGTCTTTTCTTTTCTTTACATCAGCTCAAAGAAGCTAAACTACTGAGAAAACAGCAGTTTTAAATACAAATCTGATGTCACCTGCAGTTTCCCGACAAAACCAGGTATTACAGAGCAGACTGGGGACTCTGCTGACACCACCAGACAAATCAAAACATTTTCAGATGGGTGGCAGCCACCCCTATGTGGTGTTATAGCCTATTAAAGTCAGATTGTGCATGTACTGAATTGCTGCAGTTTTGAAAAAACATGGTGTGAGATTTTAGATTGATTTCCAAACATGGAAGCAGTCACACATAGCTTATTTTAGTAAACCATGAAAATCAATGTTCTAGAGGGTTGAACCTTGAGGTCAGTAATCCATCACAGTGTACAACTCACAACACTTAAATCTGTGTTATATTATGGATGTGATGTATTTCATCTGTAGCCAGGCAGCATTTTCACAACTCAAGATTCCTTTTTTCCCAACACACTCTCATTCCACAGCATCACATAATGACACGTCTCCCTTAGCATTTCAATACTAACAACAACAGTACCCTTTGGCATCACCAACTGACGCACTGAGTGCATCACTCCTAAGGAATAACAGCAGCTGTCTGTGGGACCTCATGTCAAAATGATCACTTACAGGATGGAAACTCTTTATGCATAGAAAACCTGGGTTAGACTTAGGTTAGATTAAAAGATAAAATACTGTATGTACTTCCTGCAACTGTCCTGTAAAGTCATAATTTCATATTACAATAAATATATATTTTTTATCAAGTTTTTGTATTTTATTTTAATAGTTTGAATTGTAAATGGAATTTCGAAAATTCAACTTAATGCTGGTGTATTCTGTCCTGAGAAAGCGTTTAAAACAGAGAATTAAGTAAATATAACGCATACAATCCAGCTGATGTAACCGGCAGTGGCGACCCGTCAATATGGGGCGCTGGGGCGCCGCCCCACCGGTCTCACAGGAAGAGGAAGAAAAAGAAGATAGGAATCACATAAAATAATTTTAGAAAAAATCTTTACCATAGAACTACGCTATAACTGGTGCATGTGTACTGGAACCCCCCTCAGATACAAAGTATAGGAGAACCTTGGGATGCAAAATTTTACGCCCGAAGCATGCGCAGAAGGCCGAGGTTACAGCTACAGACCAAGAAATTTACCCGGAAGCTCACCGTGACGCTTGTGTTTTGTTTACAGTCAGTCGGAATAGTAGCTGCTTTGTCAGGGAGAAAACTAATTCAGAAGCTAAATAATGGACTGTTTTACAGGAGAACCACATAGGAAAAGACTGTAGGCCTAACCAGTGGACTTAAAAATTAAATAATTAACACAGGACAGAGGGAGAAATTACACTCGGTCTTTCTTAAGAAACTGGTCTGAGAAGTCCTGGCTAGCTTGACCGGAGCTTTGGTTTGTTTTTCCTGCCTCATCTGTCAGCTGTCAGGAACAGAACGGTAATACGGATTTAATACATTTTCCTGATAAAGTGAGAAAACATGAACAGACTAGCAGCTACATAAAAAAATGCTAACTGCTACGTGTCTTACAATGATTAGTTTAACTGCTGTCAGGAACCAGACGAATTTGTGTTAATATATAAAACCCTTCTGTGTGATGTAAATTAAGGTAGACATGTAGTTTGATAGCGGAACCAAAGTTCTGACTAAACGTAACAGACGTTTAGAGACGAGCAAGCTGCTTGTCTCTTCTGTCAGAGGATCGTTTTGTTACATTTCTGTGTTATGATGAATGAATAGTTTTTGGAGTGAAGACTCATAGTTGATTATCCTACCCGCAAATTTAAGCGGCCAGTGAGCGACGTTATGTTGTTGTTACGTTGCGTTTAATGCTGCTGAATATTAGCGGACTTGCTAATTAATTAGGTAGCTTCTATCAACATTGAAGTCAGTTGATGACCAAAGTCAGAATTGATCCTCCGTAAGAAATAAAGCAAATGAGAATATGATTGGTGGAGGAAATAAGTTCTACTGCTGTGGAGAAGTCCAGTCTGTCATTACATAGCAATTAATACAGATATGGATCATCTTGGCTTGGATTTTATCAACATTAAACTAGAATATACACATGGAGATGGCGGTCTTCCTCTTTAACAGGTCAGTACAAAGAAAAAGAGGAACAGGATGGAGCACAAGCAGTCCGAAAAAATTTGTTTACAGTCCCTGCAGCTCATAATTTGGGTAAGACTTATACAACTTCATACATAACATTAATTTAACATTAACTTTCAGTCCTAAAAAACCCTGTAGGATAAATATATGATAGAATTGTAGTTTCCAATGATACTAATGTTACTTTGATTAACATCAAATTGTTACAAATCTCACAGAAATTGCAGGGCAAAATTTCTACGGTATTGTGCTTACAGTGTTCTTGCCAGAACACTCCCACACACATAACAATGCATACACCTTAAACTCTGACAATGAAAGTTTTGTAATTTACCACAGAAATTCAACAGCAATCAGAGTGTATTACAACCAGACATCTTCATGATTACATCATGAAAATGTGTGGAGTGACAGGTACCTTGATCATTACAGTGCTAGTGATGTCATCAGCCATCATCAGCACTAAATGAACTCACATGGGAAAATGAAATTCAGGTGATTGAGAGCAAATTTTGCTGGAATTAACTGAGCCTTTGTCACATAAAGCTCATAGAGAAATAACTTATTCTTACTAGGAGTGTAACAATTCTCCAAATCCACAATTCAGTTCAGAACTGGATTTTTGTTTTTTTGGGAGGTTCAGGCTTACACTCTCTAGCTAACACTACTCCAGACACAACAAAAAGCCTATGCACGAAGGCGTGTATTTGGTTCTCCTAGATTGTAATCAGTGTGGAGGCACCAGGAATAAATACGCACATGCAAGAGACTTCACCACAAGAGGGGTAGACAACAGACTGGCAGTGGGTGCCACTGCCAAAGCACGAGACCAGCGTATGTGTGTCAAAGTTTCTATTCAGTTTCAGAACCAGTCATTACTGTAACAGGGTGTTAATGTCATTACCAAACTATTTTACTTTCACAGAGAGTTTAAATAAATGCTAAATAAACAGAATCTAAGTTGACTTGAAACCAGACTGAGCACCATCTTAGTCCCTTTGTTTAGTCCACAGCAGTGTGTGAATGACAGCTTTCACACCAAAGTTGATCACCGGTATTAGAGGCATCATAGTTCATACAAAAAAAGAGTTAAACAGGTTAAGAATAAAATCACCCTTAAACAATGAACATATCCAAGCTAGAATAAAAACAAATTACAGATAGCAAGCTGGAAAAGCACCAGACCATTTGAGACAACTGTAAACACAAAAGTGTCAGACGGAAAGCCTGAGAGCTGTCAGACAGCTGCACACACGTCAGATATATCAAGTAACATTTGTGAGACTCCCCAAAGCTTGAAACCAGAGAATGACGTTCTACTACACGATGCCAGCATGCTCAGTCATCTACTCTGTCTGGGGGTTCGATGTCTCAGACTTGCCTGAGCTTTTTATCCACACAGGCTATATCTAAGTCTCCTGGAAATTTACATCCAACAGTCCTGTCTGTCTCCTAGTCGACTTGTCCCCTCTTTTTTGTTTCAAAGATTTGTTGCTGTTCATAAATCCAAGCTCCCCTGTCTATGTATTTAAAATCTGAAACCTAATGTAATACACCCAGCCCATTATGACATGATAGTCTAAATAGGTTCCAAAAGTCCAACAGAGTCAAATCAATTCAATTAAATCATCTCAAGGCACTTTATTTAGTGAGGGTAAGGCCTCACAGAATTATACTGGTGTAATTATTCTTCTTCTCTTATCAAGAAACTTATCCTCAGCCTCCAAGACAATGGTATTTTTCTTCACTTGTTTATAAAAATAACCAAATTGTGATTTTAGTGCTTGACAATGTCAATGAGACAAAAAGCTGACATCATCCCACATATCTTGAAACTGCTTCCTGAGGGTGACCGTGCCTAAACAGCAAACTCTGAGGAAGCAGAGCCACTGAAACATTGCTAGAGCAGAGCTGAAGTCTGTTCTGACACAGATGGTAAAACAATCAGAACCAGCAGACATGGAAAAGCCCTGTCATATACTAAAACACGCAGCACATCAAAGAGAGGAAATCCAACATGCCTTTTAAGACATTATATAAACCATATAGGACACTGCAATAAAATAACCTTAATCTAAGATTGCAGCCATCTACAATTTTGTGCATTTGAATTGTTAATGTAACTGTAGTTCTCCTTAGACAATAATAAGGGATTTTTTACATACTGTAAATGATATTTGTATTCAAATATTAGAATATGGATAACAGCACATTTCCATTAGGGATGCACTGTTCTGAGCCCAATTATTATTATTATCAATTATGAGCCCAATATTGTCTAAAAGGCTGGATTGAGATCAGATAAATGGGTCGATCTATATAATAATAATTCCCCTATGAGAAATTCTGGTGGACAGGCAGCCCCTTGAGGCACCAAGGTTCGGGGTTCAGTGTCTTGTCCAGGGACACTTGGGGCATGTGGGGTTCATAAACCTTACCAACTGAGCCACTATCGCTAATCCATGGGGCCATGAGATTCTACTCGCTTTAATTCTATGTTTTGCACCGCATGTTTGTCATGCATCATCAGCGCATGTGGCTTTGCCAGTAGATTGACTAACAACAACAACAACAAGTAGAGAGCCAAAGAGCTGTGTGGAGGTATGTTAGGTAAAGATAATCAGGTCGATTACATATGGAGGTGAAACTGACATCATTAAGGGCAGAGTGGGCCAGAGGTAGAAATCAGACATTAAAGTAAGGGTCTGGACCAGAAGTGGGATTGTGACATTTTGTTTTACAGAGTCAAAAAAGCAATGTTAAAGCCTAGGCTGATGCCTTCATTGTCATCCATCAGTTGAGCTACAAACTTTATTAATTCAACAATCAGATCAGATTGGTACCTGGAGTTGGCAGATATGCAATGTCCAGGTATCGGTATTGGTATTATTAGAACTAAAGAAGTCAGATAAAAATCAATTAAAAATATAGGCTGATGGCTTCCAGTCTGCTAGGGTTCATGTCCCCCAGGGGATTAGGAAGGTAAAATGGGCCTATGCTCAGAAAATATATGCACAGATAAATATGACAGGATATCCACACCTTAAGTGGCTATAAAAGAAAATTAAGCATTGACAACAAAGGTGACACCTTCCTTTCCAACCATCTAAATAAGTTGTAGGAACATTTTCAAGCCACAAACATTACAGTGAAGACACCCTGTCCTGGGGAGCAGGAAGACTCTCTCCAGGGTCTACACAAAACACCTCCAGCCGTGTGCTCAAAACCTTTTGCAGCTGGGTTGCAGGTGTTTTAGCAGACCTCTTTAACATCTATGACTGTAGCTGATGCAACTGCAGAGGAGCTGTTCAGCAATGATGATGGAAGAAAAACACGTTGCAGGGAGGAGTTAGAACAACTAGTCAGCTGCTCCAAAGACTTTAACCTCTTGATGTCAGCAACATTACAGAGATGACTGTTGACTTCAGGTGGAGGAAGGCTGATGGCTCCAATGCCTAGAGAGTGAGCAACATGAAATTCCTCTGCATCAGTCACCAATGACATCTGTTTGTACTCAAACAAGCTTGCAAAAAGAGGTCAGTAGATAATGTACGTATTTCCAAAGAAAGCTGCAGCATGCAAATCTACCAATCCCTTTGATTTTTAGGCAGTTTAGGCACAAAGAAAACTGGGTAAGGCACAAGAGAAAACATTAAATAATTAGAATGAAAAGTTAGAAGAAGTACTTTCTTAATTTTGTTACAGCATACAGTATCTTCCACTGTGCTCAAAGTTTTATCTCATGTCAAGTATCTCATGTCTCAACTTGTGTTCGTATTACCAATCCAACCACACACCTAGAGGATGGTCTGGTTGGATGGATCATTGCTCTAGGCATATATTGACACAAAAGTATCTTTAGCATTGGAACGAGGTGTCAAAGAACTTGACAAAGCATCATTCTAGATAACAATAAGAGAAATGTGCAGCATCTCTGGCCTCTGTTTGATGTATTTACCAGGAGAAATACCTGCAGAAAGTAATTAGCATTGTAACTCCGTGGTCTCAATAATTGTTTGTCCTTCTGAACTCCAAGAGGTGACCCAAGAGCGTCAAAGCACACACCTCCAGGATGTGCAGAAATTTGTTCCTCCTGGTTGCTGGATACCTGAACATTTTAATCTTCTCATTTAGTGAGAGAAAGACAAACGTTGTGAGCCACAGTCTTGCGAATATATACACTGTTCCCTGAGCCTTCAGATTTATTACTCATGGTTATACAGTATTACATGTGTTATATGCTGAGAAGTGTGTGTATTTATCTCTGCATGTGTATGCTGCAAAGGCATCTAATGTCAGTAACCACAGCCAAACAAAGCACTAGCTTGGTGGTCTCACCGAGAGTCAGCAGTTTGTGTTTTGCTTCTCTTCTTGTGTGTGTTAGATTTAAAAATTCATCTTGTCTGTGTGTTTGTTTAACAGTCAAGTGTTTGATTGTATGTCTGCCCTGACACATAAATATACTCTTACACACACACAGTTCACATTGTTGATGTGTAACCGCAAAATGCTACCTCAAACAACAGCAACCGCTGATGTCATTCACGGCTGCATGAAACGTTGACAGCACAAAACGAGTTCAGACTTTAAATGTCTCACACCAGTAAACAGTTAGTGACTCACATGGACTCAAGCCAACAGTCTCAACATATTATGGAGGCTGAAAAAAGTTTAGTCACTCTTCCATCTAATGTCTCATAAACAATATGAAAGTTGCATGACCATTGACACTTATCTTTACATACAGTTAGACTAGGTCTACATTAAGCCAGGTTCTAAAAAGTTATTATTCATTCCAAAACAATATGCATCAACAACAGGTTGTTTCTGCATTTACATCCTCCCACATTAAAAAATAGATAGATGTGAAAATGGGTAATTCTCCTCCAACACAGCATGTGCTTAGGAGTTATGTTTGTCATGTTATGTTTGGCATCACCTCTTCCAAGGTTTCCAAGAGAGCTGGAAGTGAAGTGACACCAAACGTTGCCATGAAAATATGGTAGCCTACTGACTGGTTAAAGAGAACAGTTACAACCACAGTTATCAGTCCTCTGAACTCATATTTCCCAAACTGCTTTCCTTCAATACCCTGCATGTTAGTAGTTCATGGCAGTTTTATGCAGCATTGCTTTGACAATCAGCTGCAGTGAGGAAAAGGTACAGCTGCAGTGGAGAACGTAGTTCCTGTTACCAAAAGCAAGTCGAGCTGAGCTGGTACCAAACAGTAGAAAGTTTCACACAGTACACACTCAGTGTGAAAGGCATTTCTAATCAGTTCTGCAATCTTCTGGCACAGATCTTTGCAAGTGCAGAGCTGGTTTCTTATTTTTCATTTGCTTAGCTAGTTCTAGTCCCTTGCTCAAATATATCCATAGTGGATATATTTATATATAGACACATGCATTTACAAATGTTCATATACACCTATGTGGGTTTAAAGGATAGGTTCGTAAGAAACATTTAAATACTCCAAAGGTTTTGCTTGCTGTAACTACGTAGTACTCCTGTTATTACAGATCTTTTAACTTATCCATTTAAGAGATGTTTTCTATGTAAGTGATATAGGCATCCATAGTCAGGGGTGCACATAACGTTTTTAGTGAGTTACTCAGGTGAGTACCAGGAGATGGTGTTTGGTACTCACCCCATATGTAGTGTGTTCTTAATAAGTGCAGTCTTCCTCACTGTCCTGCTCAGTGTCGCACTGTCTTCTCCTTCAGCTTTCTGCATGGTAGATGATGAAGATGCTGCAGATGCACCTCCCTGTACTTGGTTGAGCCTCCGATTAGCTGTCTCCATCCACAGGTCAACAGCTGGCTTTGGGTCAAATGTCTCTGTGGTCTGCTTTGACAGGTGAATGTGCATCAGGGCTGAGAGACGAGCATGTGACAGACGAGATCTGTACTTAGTTTTTATCATGTTGAGATGTGAGAATCCCCTCTCACAGGCTGCACTGCTTAAAGGCAGTGTAAGAGACAGCTTAACCAGCTTGTTGATGTTGGAGTAAGCATCTGAGTTACCTGTATTTACTATTTGGACTAAGTCATACACAGAAGAGGCTCCCAGGCGTTTTCCTGCCTGCTTTAAGCGCATCCATTCTGTCACTGTGGTGTCATTGTCAAGTTGCAAGGTGGCCTCATATTTCTTGAGAATGCTGCAAACGGTTGTGTTTCCAAAACTGTGAAGGTCCATGTTGAAGGATCAGATACTAAGAAATGATCACATGAGTTAAGGGAGTCATATCTGATTTCAAATTCTTCAATTAACCCCCTGAGTAAGTTTGTCTTGTCTCTGTCAGCATCAGTATTAGAAACAGTGTGTGACCTGTAGTG
>JAUYWH010000001.1:25205115-25228137 GCA_034779795.1 Ctenopoma multispine
GATTTTAGAGATAAAGGGCAGATTGGATATTGGTCTATAATTGGCTAAAACCCCTGGATCCAGAGTAGGTTTCTTTATTAGAGGTTTTACTACAGCTACTTTAAAAGCCTGTGGTAAATAGCCTGTTAGTAGAGATAGATTTATCTGCTCTAATATAGACGTGCTAATCAAAGGTAAAACATCCTTTCAACATTATTTGTGTTGTTCAGTTTAACGCGTTTGCCAAATTGGAGTCGAGGAAATAACGGTTTTATTCTGAAAAACCGGAGACGGAAGTACAGTTTTTTGTTGCTGATGGCGAAACCATGGGTACATCATCAATCACGGACTGAAAACGGCTGAAAAGTAATGTAGACTGTCCGGCAAAGACACGAGTTATCGTGAAAGGTATTTATCGAGTGTGCTGAATGTTAAGTCGTAAATCGTTTAAGTGTCCAGTAAATGTAACGCAGCTGTTGCAATGCGCGCCTCTTAGTAGCTAACATTAGCTAGCTACTCAGTTCAGTTAGCCAAGATGGCTGGTAAGTATCGCTACGTAGGCTGGCACAGTATTTCCCGTTTTACAGTACCAATTGTCTCAACAAATACAATATTTATTCTACCAGAGTATGTGCTTTTGCGAATCTATGCACGCGGTTTGCGGGATCCTATGACTGTACTCCTGTAATTAGCTTGCCTGTGAAGCTAAATGTTATACAGGTGTAGCTATCATACGGCCGGATTCTCCGGTGTTTAGGCCCGCAGTAAGTTCTCTCATAAAGGCATTTCTGAAGGAGCTTTAGTTAAATTCTTAAAGCAATATCAACTATGTTAGGTCATGTATTATAGTTATAATACGTATATAATGGTTTTATAACCACTTTAATGACACCTATGGTTTTCTCACAGATAAAACATCACTCTCTAAACCGTATTTTCTTTTATGTTATCTTTGTAAAGCAGAACTATTAGTTTGTCTGTTCCTGAGATTTTGATTACCATAATACTTTTCCTACAGACAATGGCCAACCCATTGTATGTAATCAGCATGTACATCTGTCGTGGTATTATGCAAAAATAGTTCAACTCATGTACCATATGTTTACATTAACTTCTAAGGAACAAGGCACAAACACAAAGGAAATCATCCTCCAAATCATACAAATGCTGCAAAACAAGAGGAAAAAAATCTGAAGTACAATATGCCCAATTATAAACACTTGGACTTTAGTTATGTAAAGATTACCCCCCTTACCAAATTAGTAGGAAGTATCCTGTATACTGACAATAGATGGGAAAAAGGATCCATTTAAAATGGATAGCAAAGGTACTAGTAGCTTTTAAAATCTTTGAACTTCTAGTTCTTAAAGCCTGAAGGACTGCTTCAACTGAGCCAACCACTCAACCTAGTGCCCTTGAATACTTGTGACAGTGTAGCATTTCTTATTACACGTTTCCTCTGTTATTTATGTCCTTTTTATTTGTTGCAATTCTGGTTTTAGAGTGTTTCTTCTTTCTAGTGTTTGTGCTTTAACTCTTGCATGTGCTTTTGTATTTGTAACAGTTTGTATTTGAGGTATATTCCACAAACTTCTGTGTGTTTTGTCCTTAGGGGCCAACAGATGTGTTCATCAAAAATCAGAACTTTAAATGTTCTGTGCATTGATCTCAAACATTCAGCCAGTGACAGAATGTTTACATGCTATGCTCTAAATGTACCTGTCTGACAATGTAGACAATGCACATATCCTTCTGTTGATCAAGTACAATTGGATGCAGTTATTTTATGAATTCAGCAAATGAAAAAGCACTGTGAGAAGTCACAAGAAATGCTGGGCATGTACACTAATGTACACATTTCTACCACCTGGTGGTTTTAATGTTATGGTGGACAGGGTTCAGCGTGGGCATTGTGACCGGCTTGCAGCTACACGTTTGGCTGCTAACCTCCTTAACCACTATCTGATCATGCTTCATACAGTTTATGTGAGATACTGTATAAGAGAGTAGACTTTCCTGTCACTGTTTGATACATGTCACTGTTGCTAAATAAACTTATGGTAAATCTTGTCAAGGGAGAACAATCCTCCATTGGAGGCGGTGCATGTAGAAAAGCTGTGGATACTAACACCAAAAATAGGCGTTTATAATCACATGAACCCTTGGTTAAATTTGATGATTTTCTTTCATATAAATGCAGTATGAGGATTTCAAAATAGATCTTGCAAAATATATGTCAGACCCACCTATGTTAAGTATGTCCACTAAGTGTGGTATGTTAAGTAAATGACAACCATTGTATTACTAGTATTTTAACAGATTTTAAAAAATCACTAGAAGTCAGTATTTATGTTCATTTAAATTTTTTTCCAGAACATGGTAAGTGTAATTTAAAGTTTGTAGACTTGCAGTAAGGTAATGTTACCTGCTTTGAATATGCAGGAAAAACTACATTACGTGATTTTCATTGATTGATTGTTGTTGCATGTTGCTTTGCTTTCCCATCCTGAAAGAAAAGCACAAAGGGCACATTTGACTACCGGAGATCTCTAACCTGACCACATTTCATTATGCTCTGAAAAATTTTAAGTGAAGAAATTACCAACCAAATAAGGACTGAGTCAACTTGGGAGAAAGGACTTCATCTGAAAGCTAATTTTGACATGAAAAACTAAAACGTGTTCATCTGTAACAGTATACTTTTGCTTTCCACCTCACAGCCTCACTGTGCACACAGACAATATCTCGCACCTTGCTCCTACCCTTCGTTTGGAGCCCAGCAGAACATTCTCTGTTGCCAACAGCACTAGAGGAACCCATTTTATATTTGGGCCTGTGGCTGGTGCTGCTTCAGTGTCAGCTCTTAAACTGGCTCAGATTGAGACTCAGGCACATATTGCTCTGCAGCAGCTTGCTACTCTAGCAACCACAACTGTTGGCCAACAGTGTCACAACAACAGATTTGCAGCAGCCTTGGCTCCCCAGCTAGGTCCCCCGAGTCTTCTCAAAATACAGAAGAGTCCAACTTTTGGGTTTAACGTGGACACAATTAGCAAAACCTACAGAACCACCCGACCATATCTTCCTGCAGCCATGTACCATCATCACTCCCAGCAACAGGGGCCGCAGCCCTTCTCTAATGGGCCCAGGCTTCCTCACCATCAGCCACCTCCTAATCAACATCAGAATCGGTCTCCCTCTGATATGTTATCACAGGTTATGGGATTCCAGTTTCCTCGTCCTACCCAGCTTCCGGATGAACTAGAATCTGCTCTTTCTATTCGGGGTGCCAGGGACATGGACCATCGTCTGATTGACCACATGAACCAACCAAACCAACATCAGAACCAAGGCTCAGGTGCTGGGATCAGTCAACATGGGAACTACAGTGCTAATCCAGGAACTCTCACATCTGATAGTCAGCCTGCCCACCAGCAAGGAGTGGACTGGTCAAGCTACCAAGCTCCAACTAAACTGTTTGCCAGTGCTCCACTTAGTGCTGCACCTAGTGGTGCAGGTGGTGGTGTGGATGGTCAGAGTTTGTACACTCCAGAGAGTGCAGGAAGTATATTGGCTAGTTTTGGACTTTCAAATGAGGACTTGGAAGTGTTGAGTCACTATCCTGATGATCAGCTAACCCCAGACACTTTACCTTTTATACTGCGTGACATTCAAATCAACAAGACAGGCAGCCAGAAAACTGTGGCTTCGTCTTCTTCCTCGTCATTCTCACGAAGCATCCGTGATATTCCACTCCCTACTTCTCACCCTTCATCATTGGCACGTTCACAGTCCCCAGAAGTTCCCAGCCTTCTTACTGTTACACAGACAGCAGGTAAAGTTATTGACTATGGTCATGCCAGTCGGGCAAACGATGAGAGCAATACAAGAAAGACTTTCAAAAGAGAGCCACTCTCCAGCGAACGGACAGTTAAAATGTACCCATCGTCATCGTCCTCATCATCAGCTACAAAGGTGGATAAAACTGAAAGGCGGCAGGCTCATTTGGAGCACACTGAACCAAGCAAGCACGGAGACCGGGATTATCGTAGGACAAGTAGTGACCATCGCAAGAGCAGTCGATCACCTGGGAGAGAATTTCCATCAAAAGCTCGTAATCTAGATAGAGACTACAGACGTGACAGACCTAAACCAAGGCCATCATCTGAAACCAGGAGCGAAGATTCCTTAAGACAGTCTCCATCCTCTTCATCAGACTCAAAACCAATCAGTATCAGCAAGAAGATTCCTACTCCCACCATGATAAGTGATTTCTCAGCTGTGTCTCCCAAGGTGTATCCCCATACCTGCTCCCTGTGCCACACACAGTGTGATCAGGAAAAGGTGAGTGTCAACATGACCTTGACCAATGTCCAAAGAGTTTTCTAAAAGAAATAATCTTCTGTAAGGTAGTTGTCAAGATCTGCATAGATCTCAGTTGTTATTGAAGCCGCTCTAAATGATCTAGCTACAGTTGTATGACCTAAAAAACAGACAAAGCAGTACAATGTTTGGACTACTTACAATAGCTATTTTTTAAGTTAATTAAATATAAAGTAATATGAAATCTTATTTTTAAATGTCTTGTTTGTATTTACTTGTTTCACTTCTTTTCAGTATAAAAAAAATGAATTTTTGTAGGGGTGGTCAAATATTTGCATGCAACTGTAACTGGAAAATTTAAATGTTTTGAACAGTGAATGAAGGACAATTTACATTAATGGAACTGTGGATTTAAGAAACACGATTTCCCTAATTAGACTTCTCTGGACAACACTGATTTATATGGATTTTTGATCTGCTTTTTACAAGTTTGTAGAACAAAGGTACAGAAGTGGTGTTGTTTGATGAAAGGAGAGATCATTATATGAAGTGATGTCTCCTCGTATTTTGAATAAGTTCAGTCAAAGACTAAAACAGAAACACCAAGCAGCCTTTAGATAATTCATTTTTCACTACTGCATATCTACTTAAATAGTAAACTCGGATAAGAGAAGCTCTGTTCTGTGAGCTGTCTTTCTCTCATTGTGTATAGCAGTGTGTTTTTCTGTAAGGTCAAGAAAGCCAAAATCGACCAGAAGCATGCGCATTTTGTAGCTGTGAAATATGTTTTGTTGCACTAAGCTGCTGTATCAAAAGCTACACTTAACGACCACTTTTTCAACTAAGTTTTTTCAGGTAAATCCTTTGTTTACAATGAGAGTTGTCAGGTTTTTTTCTTTAGAAAACACAGAAAATTTTATTAGCTTTTTACTTTTGACATATACTGGTCTTAATTAATTTCACCACAATCGAGGCTGAGGTTCTGTAATTAGTCAACGTGGACATTATGGCTCTAAACCAATGACGCCCACCTTCGATCATCAGTGTGGTTATTATCAAATAAAATTGCTGTTTTCTTTCTAATTGATATTCTGTCCAGGGCTTTGACCAGCCCCAGTAATTGTGAAATACATCTAATTGTGTCATATAACATTTATTTTGTGTGTCATAAATTATACACACAGATAGTATATATGAACAACTACTAAAGAATGATTGCTTTAGAGAAGACAATTAATTTTGTAGCAGAGTTTAGGAGAACTTGGAAAAACTGTTAACATATTTTCTTAGTTCAGCAGTAATTACCTTGTTTTCTGAGTTTCTGATGTTCTCAGATGGCATTTTGATTGACTATGCATACAATAAGTTTTCATATGGTTTGCTCTCTGCTTCATTGTCATGACAGTAATTATATATAGTTTAGTGTTGCTGTCCTGAAGGAAACTTGTCTTTTCCTTCACCTTGTATTTTCTCATTAAAACATTTTTCTTTTATAAATGTGTTTTCCCAGTTTTACAAAAGTACAAATAACTAAATAAAAAGTAGCATAATCAATAAATAGTTCCATAATCATTAATCAGTTGCATGTCATAATCTATAATCTGAATGTGAGATTGACTTGTTAAAGTTGTTACCATCAATAAAATGACAGTTCTTATATACAGAGATTGGTTGATGATTAGATAAAGGCTTGTTAAATGTCTTGTCTTAAAATGTAACTTAGTCAATTAACTGAACAGATGAAAAACAGTGGGGT
This sequence comes from Ctenopoma multispine, assembly GCA_034779795.1. Lineage (NCBI taxonomy): Eukaryota > Metazoa > Chordata > Actinopteri > Anabantiformes > Anabantidae > Ctenopoma > Ctenopoma multispine. The sequence continues at coordinate 25,211,174 of JAUYWH010000001.1, forward strand.
TTTTTTTTTACTCGTTTGATTTTTGTCTGCATTAAAGTATACAGTGAGCTGCTGTTCGAGTCACATTGAAGCTAGTGGAAAGCAGAATCGATACAGAACATTTTCATCGTAATATATATGATATAAACGACCACTTGAATATTTGTCTCAACATTTCCATTTTGGAAAACATTTTAATTTTGCTCATGTGTCCTCATATATGATCTGATTGATTTTGAGATCTTCCTCTTCCATTTTGTTGTTGTTTTTCAGAACTGGGTTGAACATATTAACACCGTCAGCCACACTGCTGCCTGCAGAGACCTGCGCAACAAGTGAGGACATTTTTAATGTGCTGCTGAATCATTGTTCATTCAAACATTTAGTTGAGTCAAAGAACCCCGGTGCAACTCTAGGACCCTGTTTCAAATTAGGTTTTAAAATGAATGCTGTTCTTGCAAATTTTGTGATGATTATTTTTTGTTGGGGGGGGTCCTCAGGCCCCCCTGCCATGTTTGTTTTCATGTTACATGGATCAAGTGTGTTCAGCCAAGACAATTGAGAATGTTAATCTCAACAAAAACAACAGGGTTCCACCTCCTAAAGTTAGATCAGAGATAATTCTGAGTGATACAAATACAATAAAGTAACCATTTTACATTATCAGTGTTGAAACACACTGATTTATGCAGTTGTATTGTTTGTTTATTCCTTCTAAATACAAGTTTAGGAGTGTGAATGTAGTGAATGACCTGCTAACAGATATTTGTGTCTCTCGGAAGGTATCCTTCCTGGAAACCAAACCTACCAAGGTCAGTTGGATTCACTTGTGGGTCAGTTTTTTGTTTGAGTTTGGTTTTTTTGTATTTGTTTTTTAACCATAATCAGCTGCACATAGGAATCATTTCCTTCAGATGACTGAAATAACTTGACTCTGCATATACAAGCAGCCCCACAGACAGTGGGGAAGTAAAAGTACAGTACATGTATATAAAAGTATAGTTAAAGTTCATTATTTAATCTGAAATATAAGTAATAAGCTGATATATCACCTCTTATATCCTTTGTTTAAGCATAATTAGCTAGCTACCTAATTATCAAGAACAGCTGAATGTTTCAGACTCCTGAGCCATTTTACTCAGGTAGCATGAATGTGTCTGTCAGAAATAGCAACAGTGTTTCTTTCCTCTGTAAGTTCATGCTTATGTCTCAGTGTAAATGTTTTTTATCCAGTCGGAGTGGACGATACAGCAGCCGAGCTCTGTGGGATCCCAAGGATGGCTCTCCGTCCTATTCCATATCTCGGTCATTGTCTTGTTCTCCTCCCTCAAGTCCTCCTCACAGCAAACACAGGGAGGTCCCCCACAGGCCACACGGGACGCCCTATTCCCCTCATCATCACCCTCGCCACAGGTTTGATTACCGATACTCTGGCCCACGCAGTCCATCTCACTTGCTTCAAACCACCTCCTCGCATACCAGAGACCATCGTTCCGAGAAGAGGGACAGAGAATCGTCGGGTTAGTCGCATGTAATGTTATTTCATTAAAAAATGTGGTTTCATCATCAGATGCTGTTGTTCAGGGTGTGACACTAATAATCTGTTCAAGGGATACATTTTCTGTGATTATATAAATTGTCCAAAAGTCCATCACTGTACACCTGTAAACCAGTATCCTGGTTTTAGAAATCTCTACCAAAAAAATCTTCAGACATTCACGCAGTTCATTTCTGTGTAAAGGGAGCTCCTCTCGCAGCGGTGTGAAGCGTCCTTATGATGATGCAGCCAGGTACTCCACTGAAACCAACCGGCACCCATCCTCCTCTAAACATGGACCAACACAGTCCAACACCAGAGCTGTTAAGAGCGGGACAAAGCCTGGGACAAAGCCTGGACCCAAGGTGAATAAAATGACAGGTGCCAAGGCTGGAGACACAATGGCTTTAGTTTTGCAAAACGTCAGACAACAGAAAAAAAATTTTTTACTAACTATTTTTATGTATTTTGTAGATCACTACAGTTTTTTCAGGCTCAACAACATTTAAAACTTTTTACACCTAAATCAAACCAAAATTTCCACTTTTCATTTGTAGGCTGCTAAGTCTCCACCAGCCAAGAAGAAGAAGAAAATGGTGAATCAGCCCTCTCAGGACTGGTCTGTCGCAGATCGCCTTGTTTACCTAACTGGCATTCCAAACGATGCTTCGGAGCAGGAAGTCACAGATTTGGTCAGGTCCTTTGGCAAGATCAACAATGTGATTCTCATGCCCTGCTCTGAGGAAGACAGCGAAAGGAATGAAGGACAGAAGGTGAATGTGTAGCATAATGATTATTGATGTATTTTGCAAGTGATTTCACTTTTAATGCAGCAGTGAAGACACTTGTAGCTATGAACGTTTCTAGTTGCAGATCATTGTCCCACATCAACATGTTGTCACATTCCCTGTTGCAGGCATCTGTATGCATGGTTAAAGCTGAACATGCCAAGGCTGTGGCCAACTCTACACATCTCTCCATCAGAGACCAGCACATCACTGCTTCAGTAGCCAAGGTAGCATGGGTAACACACCCAGCATCCACAAAATACATACATGCTTCTCATTCATAACCTATTTGAAACGCAGAATGCATTTCAGTTCCCTTTTTTACATTTAGATCACATGCATGCAATCATATGTAAACACATTTTTCTTCTTTTAGAAACCAGAAGGTGAACATTCCTCTGATGCCAACTACAGGTTTGATACAGTTTCCATGTTTCTTCACACTAGCTTTGCAAATTTCAAATCCCCCATCTGACTGCTTTTAACTGTAAATATTTCCTCCTTCCCAGCAAACCTGCTCCAGCACAGGACAAGCGTGTTGCTGGGGAAGATTCAGGTAGGACCACACAAACCTCTTACTGGGAAATTGACATTGTCAAGAAATGGTTACTATAAACTAATATTACCCTTGAATTTAAAATTTTTATAACCATATTTGATAAATCTGTGGTGTCATCCTTGTACTGGGTTGAAGTTGTGTTGATTATAGCTGTTTGCATTCCCCCTCCAACTTCCCACAGCAGGAGGTGAGGCTGACCAGAAGACTTCTGAAGAGGTACAAGAGGCATACACACACCTTGTAACACACAAGACTATTAGATCCCAGTGCATTTAGATAGATCACTTGTAATATAATAGTATATGATCATTTCTAAACGATCACTATTGAGGCGTTTTTCTTACGTTCCAATGAAATATCTTCTGTAGAAGGGCATGGTGTTGATCACGGGACTTCCTGCGAGCGGCTGGTTAGAGAGTGACATCATCAAACTTGTTCAGCCTTTTGGAACCCCCTCTGACATCATTATGGCAGCACAAATCGGAAAGGTCAGTGCCAATGCAGTTTCTTCTGAAGAGGAGAAAACAGTCACAAAAGTAGAAAATCCAAGTCCCAAGAGTATCTAGATGTGTTCTTTTTAACCTACTTTACCTTTTTGATACTTTAGAGTATTGTTGAAAGTACTGTAAAAAAACATCATCTTTGTTTGTTAGGTACTTGTGTCAGTGCCAGACATTGAGACTGCTCAAGAGATGGTGAAAGTCCATACTTTCATGCCTGCCAAGATTAAAGACTCAGAGGTGAAGATGATCCATCTGAGACAGTGTATTGGCCTCAGCACTCCGGTAACTCTTTTTAATAACCTCTACATCCCAATAGAAGTTCAATAACCTATCTTCGACAGTGTATTAAAGAGTCCATATTGTGCTAAATCCACTATGTGGCCCACTATTCTTTGCATAAGTGTTTTAATTCAGCGACATTGGACCATCTGTCGAGAGAAGAGGCGGGAAAGTGAAAACATCACCTCAAAACTGGTCATTTTTGAGAGGGTCTGTCTGCACGTTTTTTAAATATCCCACTCTGACCTACATAGATCATAGTTGTCAGTTTGAAAATGTACAGGCAAATTTTGGGGACTCCAAGGACATGTTTTTAAGCCCCAAAATGGGTATAATATGGGCTCTTTAATCATCTTTCCTCCTCTGTTGCTATCTAATGTTTTTTGACAGATCATCAAGTTATTTCAGTCTCTAGTTGTATATAAAAACATATAAACAAAATATATTATTTTTGTTTCCCTTTGTGTCTAACAAATTAATGCTATAAAACTCTTAACACAGGTGGCTCTCTACAATTTACTGGTGGGATCAGTGGACGCATTAGTGAGTATTTCTGTTTTATTGTGCACAATGTGTTGTAAATGTGGAAGAGCTGGTCACTGGTAGTCCCTCCACCGTGGTCAAGGAATTGATCACTTAAAATAGTGTAAATGTGCCTGGCGAAGTTATTAGCAGTAATTGGCTGAAATTAAGCTGCCACTACCTTGACTGTGTGACATCAATCATATGCGGCTGTTTCAAAGTATTTTAAGTGTTTTCAGTTCTCAGAGAATTGTAATATGAAGCTGTGGCAGGAAGAGTTGAGCACTGACAATAAGGAATCCACATGCTGTGTTCTCTGCAGTCTCCTGCTCTGCTGACAGCTGTTGATTAATGTAATTCAGCTAGTGTTCTCTGTTATACACGGTTGCTGATTTTTTTAGCTTTTTTGGGATCCACTATGTAGATTTACCTGGACTAGGACCAGGACTATCATTTTAAAAATGATCTTGCCAGTATCATTTTTAAAACTAGTATTTCCCTCTCTGGTATTGAATGTGTCTAACCAACTTTAATTGTTTTTTATGAGTAATTATCAGTTAGTAAGTAAATTTGCATCCTACAGGACAGTCCTGCTCCAGTCACCTGGAGCTGCCTGTTGGTGATCAGTAATGTTCCCAACACCCCATCTGCCTCCTCCAAGGTCCAGAAACTAGTGCGGCGCTTTGGTACGGTCATCAAGACACTAGTGCTCAACAACATGGTGAGAACTATTTGTGCCGCTGCAGACATGCCAATCTGTCACATGCTCAGAGAGAGCTGTTCTTATATCATGTCTGTTTTCTGCTCAGGTCATTTGTGAGATGGCAACAGCAGCCATGGCCCTGTCTGTCTACAAACGCTTCCAGACATTCCCCTGCATCATCCAAAACAACCCATTGTTCTTCTCCCGCAAGCCGGATCCCAAGGCACAGGCCAAAATCATTGCTGCATATGCTGATTCATCAGAGGTTGGTAACATTGACACAGTTTGATCTCCTACTGGCATAAATTCCTGTCAAACATCTTGATGTGACAGCAGCTCCTTGTGTGTGTTCACAGGATACACCTACTAATGGCAGAGGCAGCCAAACAGCAGCAGCTGCCAACGAAGAGGAAACCGCGCAGGAGGAGAAGTCTGAATGTTATTTGGAGGAGATGGAAAAAGATGCTGATGAGAGAAATGGGGAGATGAAGAGCACAGAGAGGCTTGCTGATGAAGACAAAACTTTGGGAGAAAATGGGAGAAGTGACAGCAACGTCAACAAAGACAAGTTTAGTGACGATGTCTCCAACTCCTCGGTCACCAAACCAGAAGCAGATGTGGATACGGACACAAAGGAAACATCACCTGTTCAAGCTGTCTTGGAGACATCAGAAGAGGATAAAGGAGTCAGTGAATCTGAAGCTGTAAATGACAAGACTCCAGCTGCTGAAGAGACAAATCCATGCAGCTCTGAGGGCAAAGCAGTCGTGTCAGAGGTAAAATATCTTAGTTGTCGTAGTCAGATTGTTTTCCTGTGCAGCTAAGAGTGTGGGTTTTGATTTCTATTTCAGCAGGTTACTTCAGAAATGGTTAACGCACTGATCGTGGAGTGTCGAACAAAGATCGGCAGCCAGCCCAACAACACAGCAGCTTCTGCCTGTCGAGAACAACAGGAAACACAAATGGAGACTGAGCAGAGCAAAGACGCTGTAGAGCAGACGAAGGCTCAGGCCAAAACTCACACAGAGGATGAGGCAAAGAGGCAAGAGAGAGAGAGGAAAGAGAGGCAAGCGAGAAAGGAGAAGGAGAAAAAGGAGAGAGAGAGGAGGGAGAAGGAGAGGAGGGCCTGGGAGAAGGAGGAGAGGGCCAAGAGGGAGAGGGAGCGGGATGAGAGAGTCAGGAGAGAGCGGGAGAAGAGGGAGGAGGAAAAAAAAGAGTGGGAGAGGAGAGAAAGAGAGAGGAGGGAGAGGAAGAGAGCTTATGATGAAGGTTTTCCTGGATCATCTTTCAGCTCTCAAGGGTACAAGCAAAGCTCCTCGAGGGATGAAGACTGTAACAGCTCAACAGCTGAAACAAAAATGGTGAGAAGTCAAAATTCCAGAGCTAAATTACTCGTCTTCATTCATATCTCTTACATTCTGCATGTTACATCCTGTCATCAGGTCGAGGAGGACGATGACTTCCTGTTCAACATGAGTGACTTTGTGACTGTAGATGAAGTAGGAGATGTGAACGAGCTTCCTTGCTCTCCTCCTCCTACTGAGACCACAGAGGAAGGGGAGGACAATCCCACATCAGTCGCACCGGACACTGCAGGGGTACATTCGGCACAAACAGCTTCTCCTTGCGTAGTTAATGAGGTGACTGAGACATTATTGCTTTAGTTAGTGAAATTTAATTTTTTAGAGGAAGACTAAAACTAAAACAGGAACGTTTTTCATCAGTCAATCATACAGAAGTTTAACAATCAACAGAATGTGAATCACTCATAGCCTAAACATATTGCAAACAAATAAACAGACTTTACCACTAATATGTAGTCGAGAACAACACCACAGCTGGTCCCTGCTGATCCCAGCTGACACTGTGTGAGGGACAAGTATACGACATAGAATCACGCAACCATTCACACCTAGTGACAGTTTAGAATCACCTGTTAACGTCTCAGACTCCTCCTCCTCCTCTCACACTAACAAAATAACAGTAAATAATCATAAAATATGATTGATCAGTCAAGTGCCAAAATATTATGTATAATGGCAGACATTCTGTTTCTAGGACACACACACGGAGGTTACTACAGAAACCATGTCAAACACCACAGAGAGCCAGGTGAAGCACGGTGAGCAAGAACCTGTGAGCGAGCCAACAGCTGAAGCACCCCCCTCACCTGAGCAGCCTTGTTCCAGTCAAACACATGAACCAACCTGTCAAGCAGAAGCAGCTGAGGCTGAGACAGGTACACGCTTATCCTGATTTAAACTCTCCTTTGACTTGAGAGAAACACCTTCTTTAAGGTTGTTTAAATTTGTATTATTCATTTTGTTTGAAATCATATTCTCTGTTTTTAGAAACCAAACTGGTAGCCTCTCTGGACTCCACCACAGATATTGAAAATCCTCATGTGAATGCCCCAGCAGCCTCTAGCAATCTACCTGAAGCTGCACCAGATTCCTCAAACAGCCCAGGAGCAGCGGTGGCGACTGCAGATAGTGAGGAGGATGAGAAAGGACAAGAAGCTCGCAGCCAGGCTGAGGAGGAGGAGGTTGTGGCGGTGTCAGACAAAGCGGAAGAACAGAAGAAGGCGCAGGATGAAGAGGACAAAGAGACAGAAGCTTCTGCTGCAGAGACAAGTACATTAACCCTAGAACGCCTCTATTAAGATCCCTGAATCAGTTGAGAACATTCTTCAGACTTCAGATCACTTTATTGTCATTCAGTCAGTGCAGATGCATTGCTGAACAAAAGTACGAGCACAGGGCTCAAAACTAAATCATGATAATAAAAACAGGTTAAAATAGAATATTGCATTGTCGAAGAACATATAGATTCTAGATAGAAGAACATATTTCACTGTTTATAACATATATATATACATACAGAAATCCAAAGATGGCTGTGGGCTGAGGTATCATTTGCCTGTGTTTATGTGGTGTTTCTTGTATTTACCGGTCTGATGGCAGTAGGGTAAAAGCTACTCCGGAGCCTGACTGTCCTTCAGTGCAGGCTGAGGTATCTTCTGCCTAAGGGCAGGAGGGAGAATAGACTGTGGCAAAAATGGCTCATGTCCTTCGTGATCCTAATCGCCCTCGAGAGGCAATGTTGTTGGGCCAGGTCCTCCACAGATTGCAGTGAGACCCCAATGATCTTTTTGCAGCTCTCACCACCCAGTGCCTTTTTATCTGAGACCTACTGCGCTCATGCCACAGAGAGATGCTGCTTGTTAGCACACTCTTTATGGGGCCCCTGTAGAACGTGGTGAGGACGAATGTTTTGCCTTTTTTAACCTCCGTAATAAGTGCAGACGCTGGTGTGCTTTTTTGACAATGGAGGAGGTGTGCAGGGTCCAGGTCAGGTTGTCAGTCACATGCACTCCTAGAAACCTTATATTCTCCATATCTCCATATTGCCACAGCAGTGTCCCTAATGTAGACTGGGGTGTGTACAGGCTGTTTCTTACTGAAATCAAAAACCAGTTCTTTGTTTTTTTTCATCATTCAGAATGAGGTTGTTGTTGCTACACCAGTCTGCAAAAAGATTCACCTTCTCCCTGTAGTCGCTGTCATTATTGTCCTTGATGAGACCCACCACCGTTGTGTCGTCCGTGTTCTTTAAGTTGTAATTGTTACTGAACTTTGTACAACAGTCATGGGTCATTAGGGTATAGAGTAGGGGGCTCAGGACACACTGGTGAGCCAGTACTGAGCAAGATGGTGTTCGATTTGTTCTGTCCACCCTGCACAAATTGAGGCCTGTCTGTCAGAAAGTCCGGTATCCAATTTTGCCATGGGGTGTTCAGTCCAAGTGGGCCCAGTTTGGTGATCAGATGTTGGGGGATTATTGTATTGAAGGCAAAACTAAAATCCACAAAGACCATCCAGACCTGTGCATCTTTCTTTTCCAGGTGTCCCAGAGTTAGGTGGAGAGCAGTGGATGTAGCATCCTTAGTGGAACGATTCGGTCGATATGCAAATTGTATTGGATCTAGGGATGGGGGTAGAATGGAGGTCATGTGATCTTTTACCAGTTTCTTGAAGAATTTAATTATTATTGGTGTGAGTGCTACAGGTTGATAGTCGTTGAGAGAGAAAACTGTGGATTTCTTGGGTACTGGAATGATCGCTGAGGTTTTATAGCACTTTGGCACAACAGCCTGACACAGGGAGGTGTTAAATATATTTGTTAGGACCTGTGTCAGTTGGTCTGCACAACCCTTGAGTATGCAGCCTTGTATCTGGTCAGGACCTGCTCCCTTTCTTGGGTTGATTGTGGTTGTTGAGATCATTCAGGAAGACAATATTTTCATCACATGGCTGGAGGATGCTCCTGTAGTCTGTCACAGACTTAATACCCTGCCACAGTCTCCTGGTATTCATGTGATCCTGGTATTGGTTTTGTACTTTATGTCCATGGGTCTTTTTGGCCAGTCTGATTGTCCCTATTCAGATTAGCTCTTGCGGTTCTCACTGCAGCTGAACCTCCAGATTTGACAGCAGAGTCTCTTCTCCTCAGTGAAGCTCGCACCTCAGCAGTCATCCACAGTTGAGGCTGCTTTGAATGCTGATTTAAAATTTAAGTAAACATGGTATGTTGGTCCCTCTAGTTGCAAAATCCACGTTTGAAGAAGTGAGGGAGAACTTTATTCATGTTTGCCTGGTTAAAGTCCCCAGCAACAATAAATACACTACACTGATGTAGCGATACAGAGTACTCAGGGCCGTCTTTGTGTCTGCGTCAGGGGGAATGTAAACAGCAAGGATGTCTCAAACTGAAAATTCCTGTGGAAGATAGAAAGGCTGACATTTAACTTCCAGGACCTCCATGTCTGGAGAACAGTGTGAAAATACCCTGCTAGTGTTCGTACACCATCTGTTGTTGATGTAAATCAGATGTTGGAGACTGCATCAGGGAGAGCAGTATGGGTAGAAGGGCAGGGGCATCGAAGAAGAGATTAAGCTCTTTTGCCCACCTCACATCCCCCACCGGCAGAGAGTTTCCTTCTAAAGATGGTTCTAAAGCCTCTCCAGACTCCACTGACATTGTTCTGCTGAAGCTGGTTTTCCATCCTCTGCCTGTAGCTGTCTTTCCCATCCCTGATCAGTCCTTCGGCTCTCTCTGCACCCTTTTCCGCTCGTCTTTGTCTCCTGATTTTAAGGCCCTCCTCTTCTGCTTGAGAACAGCCTTGATTTCTGGGGTAATCCAGGGTTTGTTGTTTTGGAAGCACCGCACAGTCCTGGTGGGTACGGTGTTATCCACTCATAAATTAATGTAGTCTGTAATGCAGGTCACAAGGTCGTCAATGTCTTCCCCATTGTCGTCACACAGCACTTTCCATACAGTAGACTCAAAACAGTCCTTTAGAGTCTCCTCGCTCTCCTCGACCATCTCTGCACTGTGCAGGTCACTGCTGGCTCCCTGCGACACTAAGGGCTCCTACACAGGGACACGGTGCACCAGGTTGTGATCTGACCTTCCCAGGAGAGGGAGAGGCGATGAATTGTATGCCTCTTTTGTGTTTGCATACAGTAAGTCCAGTGTTTTATTGTCTCTCGTGGGGCATGTCACATACTGGGTGAAGGTGGGCAGTGTGGACTACAGTGATACATGATTAAAGTCACCAGATATTAAAAACAGGGCTTGTGAAAATTGTTTCTGCAGTCTGCTCAATACAGAGTGGAGAGAGTTACAGGCTGCTTCGTGTCGGCCGAGGGGGGACCCCGTTAATATGCGAGATTTCCTTAGGCAGATAGTATGGTCACATGCTAACAACTAACAGCTCAATCTCTCTGGTGCAGAGTTGCTCTTTCACAGTGATGTGCCCAGGAATACACCATCTGTCGTTCACAAACACTGCCAGTCCCCCTCCTTTCAAGTTACTGCTCTCCCTTGTCCTGTCCGCCCGCAGCAGCTGGAATCCCGGCAGCGCCACGCTCGTGTCCGGAGTTAGCAGTGTTAGCCAGGACTCTGTTAGTATCATTATGCAATTGCATAATGTAACATAATATAACAATTGCAATTATGCAATTCAGTCTGTTATCGAGTTGCTAACAGCTGATCTTTAGTGTAAACAAAGCAGTCGCGTGCCGGGTCTCCAAACATGGGCAAAAAGTACCAAACAATGGCCAAAACTAGCACTAAACGGCAGTGCATTGTGTTGCATTTAACTTAGTAGGAATTAAATTAAGAAGTAAAGAGAATAAAAAATAGGAAAATAAGAAAGAAGCTCGGAAATGAGCAGAGCAGCCACCAGGCAGCCGCTTGCTGGGGGCGCTGGAAGTCGTAGGTAGTCATTTTATTCTCCATAGAGCGGATATTTGCCACCAGGATTAAAGGCAGAGGTGTTCTGCAAGAGTTAGCCTAAGCTTTGGCACTAGCCCCTTCAGGGCACCCCGCTTCTGCTTCCGCACGCACTGCTTCCGTCTCCTCCGAACACTGACAACACTAGTGAGAGGTCTCTGTGCTGATTAGGTCTCACCCGCACGTAGTAATCCGAAACCCGAAATCCGCTCTTATTCTGATGTCTAAAGTCTGAGCCTTAAAACTAGAGCACATGTTCCAGAATTTATTAAAGAGATCTGTCTCTTTCAGGAAAATATGAAGGGTCTGAAGACCATTCAAACACCAGAGACAAGAGGGAGAATAAGGAATTAAAGACAGAAACTGCTGTGAGCGCAGACTGCTTCCTGCCTCCTTTTGACCCCAGCAGACCTATTGGTAAGATACATCTATTTATTCACCACACCTGCCTTTGTGTTTTCACCACTGTCTCCTATGTGGACGTGGATCTGGTAATTACTTCTGTGTGTGTGTGTGTGTGTGTACACAGGTATGGAGTTCTTGGTCCCAAAGACAGGATTTTTCTGTAAAGTGTGCAATCGGTTCTTCAGTGGAAAAAAAGAGGCAGAGATCAACCACTGCAAAACTGTCAAACACTATGAGAACCTACAGGTAGGCAAAACACACACACACAGACTATTTTCCTCCTCTGATATTATCAATATGCCATTTAGATACACACATTTGTTTGTTCACATACAGACCAGAGTGTTCTGATCTAATCCAGTTTCCTTTTTCATTCTTTTCTAGACATACCTGCAGACCACGAAGACTTAAAGTTTGACCACCAAACCTGACGCCAGAACTCCTGACTGAACCTTTCCATTTGCTTCCTTTTGTGTTGTCTCAACATTTCTGACTAAAGGCCTAGATTCTCATGGTTGATTCGTCTCATGTCATGTTCTTGCTTAAATGTTTCCTGTTCCTTTTTTCTTGTACATTTATAAGACATCATGAGTCAATTAAATGTCTTTACTAAATTGTTTATCACTCATTCACAGTTGACCTCTTTTTTCACTTTCCCAGTCTTTTCAGTATCTCAGGTTCATTTTGCATCAGCAACATAAAGTGTTTTATCATTTCTCTAGAGATACTTTTACGTTTAGCGAACAGATGACGTGTTTCATTAAACTGTCACTAAAATCACATAATGTGTCTACAAAGAAGATGACATCATTATATTCACTTACAGTAAAACACAAAGCTCTTTTACAACATTGCATCAAATTACATGTTCATGTCTACAATTATTGTCATAGAAATGTGTGATATAAAGTGAACCAACAACATTAACAGTGCTCCTGAAAATACTCAAATACAGAGAATCAAGTAAAAACTGCACCTGGATAAGAGTGAAACCAGGAAGTGACTTTGTGTTGGTGTTAAGTTATTTGCAAGACTTCTTTAGCTGAAGATGGCAGCACACAGAATTCTGAAACTGAACGCTCTTTCTCATCACTTCCTTTCTTCCCGTGAGTGTTGTGTGATTGTCAGTGTTTGGAAGGTAACTTTTTAAATGTAATCATGTAATACAATAACTATTAATGTGTAATCTCTTAAAATTATAAATATTATAACTTAAAGCAATATAACGAATTACACTTACTTTAAACCAGGCAATAAAGCTGATCTTTTTTCCTAATCTTCTCATCATACATCTGACATTAAATCTGACTAAACGTCTCCTGTTTTAGGTCCATTAGAATTATCAAAATTATTTCTATTTGCTAAATGCCATAATTTAATTCAACTTTATTTATATAGTGCAAAATTGCAGTATAAGTAATCTCTTTACACTGTAAAGTGTAATGAGACAGAGAATTTTTTATGACTTTCTTCAAACATACCCTGACAATACTGTAACTTTAAACTCAGTCTTACTTTGAGTACGTCCATCCTGTAGATCATTCAGAGTTAATTTCAATAATTAATTCAGCAAAACCATCTAGAGTAAATCATAGTACAGAAACAGCACTGGTCAAGTCCTGTAATTTTCTGCTTCTTAATTCAGAGATGTTATTATATTTGCGCCTCAAAACCACAGAGACACCTTATCTTATCATATTGCTACTCTAGATGACATGGCTCTGGTCTTGAGTACTACGGTGAGGAATCTTGGAGTCATCTTTGACCGGATATCTCCTTTAACCCTTATATAAAATATATATTTAGAACTGCCTTCTTTCACATTACATATTTCTAAAAATCAGTTAAATTCAATTCAACTTTATTTATATAGCGCCAATTTACAACATAAGTCATCCCAAGGCACTTTACACTGTAAAGTCCCACTTGAGCAACCACTAGGCAACAACAACACTCCCATTAACGGAAGAAACTACCAGCAGAATCAGGCTCAGGGTGGGTGGCCATCGGCCTGGAACGGTTGGGGTGAGTGGACAGAGGAGAGAGAAAAGGACAGCAGACAACAGAGGTCACAACAGAGACAAAGAGCAGCAGATGAGGCACTGGACAGGATGGCTGGACCAGCAACTACAGCTCCAAGGTCGAGGATACCCGAGGAAAGATACAGAGAGAGAGGGAGAGAGGACGACCAACTAGGGGAGAGAGAATAAACAAAGTTAATAAGTTAAGAACCTGGATTGGGAGCTGGTTCCACAGGAGAGGAGCTTGAAAGCTGAAGGCTCTGCCTCCCAGTCTACATTTGGAAACTCCAGGAACCACGAGTAGACCAGCCCTCTGAGAGCAAGGTGCTCTGCTGGGATAATAAGGTTCTATGAGATCTTTAAGATATGTTGGGGCCTGATCATTTAGGGCTTTATAAGTGAGGAGCAGGATTTTAAACTCTATTATAGATTTTACCAAGAATAGAGTTATGTCCCAATAACTCATTAAAAAGCTGTAGAGTTAATATTAAGCAAATTAAACCATCTATTTATATGAGTTTAGTTCATTTTCCTTGTTATGTTGTTGGTATGTTTTTAGCATTACGTTTGGAGACATCATGTAAAAGGTTCTATATGAACATTTCCACAGTGTGAAATTCTGCGCACCTTCATAAATTATTTGTGATTATTAATTGTCCCCGACACAGATTCAGGATCAGTCAGTGTGACAGTAAATTATTTTCTGAACTTTTCCACACACTGCCCTCGTGTTGCTGCATAAGGAATGCCTGTATATTTGAAAAGCACAATAACTGCTGCAAAACTACAAAACCATAACTAAGAGAAGTAGTAAAAGTATGGTGGCTGAGATTTTCAATCCAGAAAGTGAATGAGGGTTTGACGAGTCAAACACTGGGGAAACAGAACAGCAGCTAATCTGGTGAGTGGTTGCCCCCCCACCCCAACACTGTAAATCTAGGGGAAACACTGAAGTTGTTTAGCTGACTGGATATGGACCAGGTTTGGGTGATTAGGTGCAGTTCCCTGGAGCCAGTGTCGCCATTCCTCAGAAGCCCGCTTGATGGCCAACAGTTTGTGGCAGAGTGGTGGAGAACTTCCTGTTGAAGTAGCAACATGGATGGAGTTTCCTGTCTGGACAAAAGTGTGTGAGAATGGTACCAGCACCCACATTAGATGTGTCCACCTTGACGACAAAGGGTTTGGTCGGGTCTGGGTGTAGAAGAGAGAAAACCCAGAAGTGTGGTTGAGCGCTTGTGGCTGGCACACTTCTCCAGCTTACAGAACAGCTGGTGGGTGAGCAACCTTTTGAGCATAGCCCTCACATGGCAAATATGGTCCTCCTCTTAATGGGAGTATACTACATGATGTTGTCCAGGTAGACAAAGGCACAGCATATCCTGGAGAACATTGTTGATGAAACGCTAGAACACAGCAGGACTGTTGTGACTGTTCAGTGGGTACGATAAAGGCTGTTTGTCCCTAGCAGAGAGAGTCCAGAGCAGAAGACAGCAGGGGAAGAGGATGACGATCTTTAATGGTGAACTTGTTCAGCCCCCTGAAATTGATGCATGTACGGAGTCCCTCGTCTTTCTTCTTAACAAAGAAGAAACCCATGGGATGGGGGAGGTTGATGGTCTGATGAAGCCATGTTGGAGGGCCTCTGTGAGGTAGTCTTCCACAGTACTCATAATGAGGAGGAAGGGTGGCGGCTCTCTTACTGAATACCTCTCTGATGTCCCAATAAGTGGGAAGTTGATGGACTTGGGGGCTAAGGGCTCTCTGGAGCACAAAGCGGTTCTGGGGACCTGACAGATCTGACAGTCTAGTCCCCATCCAAGGATCCTGCAGGTTGAACACAAAACCCAAGGAATGTGTAGGCATAGCCAGCGATATCCCATAATGAGTGGAGAAGAAGAAGTAGCAATAGCAAGGAACTGGATCTATTCTATCTGAATCGGCTGGGTCTAGTATTGGATGGAATAGGGCTGGAGGTGATGTCTGTCAACAAATGTAACTGGTATGACCTGGTCAACAACCTTCAGGGATATTTTGAAGTGGGAGGATAAGCCCTAGTCACTATAGATTTAGTCTGCCTCTCCAGCTTCTGTCTCTCTGTCCACTTTTATGCCATCCTTGCATGTTATTAACTTTTTTGTCTTCTCTCTCCCCTAGTTGTGCTTTGGCCTCTCTCTCTCTTTTTCTCTGTATCTTTCTGCAGGTATCTTTGGCTTTGGAGCTGCAGATAGTGTAGTTACCCTGCTCTTTCCACTTCTGCTCTTTGGGAGAAGATGTACTGCCGTGAAAAATGTGTTTATTTTATTCAATATATATATATACTTGACGCTTATATATTACGAGCCCAGTGAAACAGGCAACACTGTTGTTGAACATCTTCTGTGTGTGCTATAAAGTGGATATAAGCCTGTACATTTCATAGTTTTCAGTTAAACATTAAATTAGTTGTGTACAGAATATATGGACCACATGAAAAATATATGTTTAAACATTATGAATACATCGGTATTTCACTTTTAACAGACTTTAAATGTAAGTGCAATTACTTCACACTTTAAGAAAGTTATTGTCACCAGTTTTGTGATTTGACTGAGGGAGGGGAGGGAAGGGAATAGTGTTGGGATTCGATTCTGCAATAGGACAAATCTCAATTAACCTGACATGCATGTCTTTGGACGGTGGGAGGAAACCGGAGTACCCGGAGGAAACCCATGCAGACACGGGGAGAACACGCAAACTCCACACAGAAAGGCACACGGCCTACCCCGGGAATCGAACCCGGGTCCTTCTAGCTGTGAGCTAGCTAACCACTACACCACCGTGCCGCCCCTGCAATAGGACAAACACTTTCACAATTAGACATGTGTAATCAAGGGAGAGAGGAGAAAGAAAGGAAGTCAATTTAAAGCACAACCCTTTTGGAAACAAGCCAATATTTATAAGGGATTTTACCAAAAACAAGCACAAAGTCGCTTCTAATAAGAGGAGTTGGCAACAGTGCTTAAAAGAGCATCGGTCTTTGAGTAAAGGCCTGAATAAACAATTGTGGGGTGTAATTTGCACACTTTTTGCTGGAGTTCAGGAATCAATTTAAATATTACACACTATTTGCATGTTACATGATCTCCCATCACTGTGTCAGAACTTACGGATGTGTTTAGACAGTCAGAAGTTAAGCAGAGACAAACACACAGTAGTGGTGGAAACAGCAAAAATAAAAACTTGTTATACCATCATGACAGACATGGCAACCAGACTTCTTTCATTCTGCATCCACAGAACTTTATCAATCTGAGGGAAGTTGGCTAGTGACCACAATTTTATCCTCCAGGTTGGTTTCACCTCACACCTGCCTTGAATAGGCTCGTTAAGTG
>JAUYWH010000001.1:25261401-25307963 GCA_034779795.1 Ctenopoma multispine
CAAAATCCTATATCATCATGCTAGTTAAAGAATGCATGAATGTTGGCTACAAGCAGGCTGGCTCCACCTTTCAACCTTCAGAGCTACCATCCATGGCGATGTGCTCAACATGTGAGGCTGCGGGTACAAATGTGTGGCATCGGTCACCGACTGGTCATTTGTGTCTGGAAAATTCAGCCAGCGTCTGGACCCGCGGGTGCAGGTATCTGTGTGTTTGTGTGTGTATTAATAGCATAGCACTAATAGGCTTTCTGGATTTCCCTCCTCCTGATCTCCACAAATCCACTGGGCCGTTAGTAACCCTTCCAGCAGCAGCAGACAGAAGGCATGAACACACACTGCCACACACACGTACAAAGTTTTCATCATTTGTAGTTTATTTTATTTAAAACAGTGAAGCTGAACTACTACTACTACTACTAATAGTACAATAAAAACCTAAAACATCTTATATTATTACTTGTGAATTTCACACCAAGGAGCAATAAATGTTTATGACTATACTGTATTTTATAGCTCAAAACCCAGCAACACAAGCAAACACATGCAAAGAGATAAAATCACAAGCAAACTAATCACAAGCGTTTAACAACAAAAGGTGGTGCAACCAAAAACAGAAGGATGCAAACGGAAACCAGCAGAAACAAGCGAGTGCTTGTCGTTTGTCTTTATCTGCATGTGTTTTCTGCAGTGCCTTGAGCTCTGAGTTATTAGATTCCATAGAGTAACTAAAGTTATTGCAAAACACAGATCCCACTGCCTCAGGAGAACTAAGGCCATCACAGGAGACCCCTCACATCGCGAGCATCACCTGTTTGACCTGCTACCCTCTGGAAGGTGCTTCAGGTCAATCAGGTCTCACACCACCACAATCACCAACAGTTTTTACCCCTGGGCCAAACAAACTTCCAACAACCACTAAACATAGCCCTCCCCCATGTCACTATACTATCACTACACACACATAAAACAGCAAAGGACTAGATTCCATGTAAATATTCATTTTGGCATTTAAACTTTGTCAGCTGTAATTTCTTGAACCTTTTGTATATATTGTATTGTATTGTATTCTTCTTAGTTTTATTTAATATTCATATTTTCTTTTAAGGCACCGTGGCGGGGTGGAGCACCCACATTTTCATTGTACTCTCTGTACAATGACAATCAAGTATATTCTATTCTATTCTAATATGGGTGTAGGAAAAAATTCATACACTCAAGTATCGTATGATTGTGTGATACTGTGTTGATTCCCAAACAGTGCACTGACTGGGAGGGCATTGTACTGCACCTCAGGTCAAACCTCATATCTGAACATAAGAAACTCCACTGTTAGCGACGTTGGCTTGGTTTGCATTTGTCCACGCACTTAAATCAACTCTATCGTCAAACATTTGCATAAGCACCTGAGCCTTGAAACACTAAAAGGAACCAGAAGTAATTATGTTATATAAATCATGTGAGCTATCAAATCAATTTAAGCACTAAGATAGATCAAAAAGTAAAACACACACACAAACACACAGGTAGCGTGTGAGTAATCTATTTAGACTGGTCCAATCAGGCTGTCACAACACATACACAAACACATACACATACACTGTGTGTGCAAAGTACACACAACAAATATACTAATAAGCACATGAAATATACAAAAAACATGTCAAAGGTGTGTGACCCACAGTGAAAAAGTATTTGCCCCCTTATTTTTCATTTATCTGCATATTTGTCACTTAAATCATTTAAATTTTAATATTACACAAATAAAAACCTGAGTAAATACAAGATGCAGTATTTGAAAGATGACTGTCCAAACCTGCCTGGCCCTATTCGAAAAAGTAAAAGCACAATGACAACAATCCAGGAGGATATAAAAGACACAAGAATAACATCTAAAGAACGCAATCTCAATTTCCTCAGTTAATGTCAGTGTTTGTGATTCAACAATAAGAAAGACACTGGTCAAAATGGCATCATGGGAGAGTTCCAAGACAAACTGCTGACCAAAAACAACACAAAGGCTCATCTCCACTGTGCTGTTTCTGTTGGAAACATATTTTGTGCACTGACGAAACAAAAGTTGAACTTTTTGAAAGGTGGGCATCCTGTTACATCCGATGTAAAACTAACACATCATTTCATAAAAACAACGTTATACCAACAGTCGAACATAGTGGTGGTATTGTCATGGTCTGGGGCTGTTTTTGCTGGGTGACTTGCTGTGATTGATGGAACCACAAATTCTGCTCTCTACCAAAAAATCCTGAAAAAGAATGTCTTCACTTGGGTTATGCAGCAGGACAATGATCTAAAATACACATGCAAGTCCACCTCTAAATAGCTTAAAAAAACAAAAGGTTTTGGAGTTGTCGCTAAAAGTGACACAACTAGTTATTAGGTTTAGGGGCAAGTTCTTTTTCACATAAGGCCAGACAGGTTTGGACAGATTTTTTCCTTAATAAATTATGCCATCATTTAAAAAAAGCATTTTGAATTTACTCAGGTTATCTTTGTGTAATATTAACATTTGTTTGATGATCTGAAAGTGTCACAAATATGCAAAAAAATAAAACATGAGGAAGGGGGCAAATACTTTCTCATAGCACTGTACGCAACAGAGGAAATACAAATCAGTGACACATTATCAAATCTGCAGCAGGACCAATTAGGAATCATTAGGTATGTTGAGCTGTAAACCATCTTATACTCAGTGTAACCTGTGCATTCTGTAGCACTGTGGCTGCTCAGAGCCTGGGCCAAATGTGAACAATACTGTCTGATACTGAAGGACGTGTCAGTGACACAGTCTCAAGAACAGTGCTGTTCTGTTCCCTCTCAACTAAAACTCTGACACGTTGTTTTGTGTTATTAATCTTAATATCATGCACAAACTAAACTGCAATTAGAAATATGCTTTTGAAATCAATAAAAGACATTTTGTGTTAACATTACAAGGATATGTTGACACAAGTTGCAAATATGAAATGAGCACTAGGGACCACCAACCCTGGAGTTTTTAGACGGTTAGCAATCTACTTCACTAAGTGCTTCTCTGAGGTCTAAGATCAAGATCTGACCCTGACATAATAATACATTTAAATAAATGACACTGATCTCTAGCATAATGGCATTCTAACATCTGCTAATCAGCAGTAAAGTAAGTACAGATGAGGCTGATGAGACGTACGCTTGGCAAGTGGGAGCATCATCAAAGTTATCCTGAGGAAGATATGAGGGTACAGGCTTCACATCATGGATCCTTGTTCCCCCTTGTTTCAAACTGCTGGACACTGACTGACATTTTAATCAGTAATGACAAACACACACAGCTTCACAGTTTAATGGGTGTGTGTTTAGAGAGGACATACCTTGAAGACCTCAGAGAAGAAGCCTGAACCGATCTTCTCACAGAAGAAGTCATCAATCCGGGCCAGACTGGACACGGCGCTCCGCAGGGCTCGGTAAGAGGATGGGCGGATCCTGTTGGGCAAATGGATGCTGTGGAGGGGCGGCTCATCTGGGCCGCCGTGACCTTCCTCTAGGTCACAGAAGCAGCATTCGGCGTGGTAGTCCATGGTGCTTGCGGAGCACCACGTTCCAGTTCTTTCCCGTGGGGGAACCAGAATATCTGTTAGACTGCTGTAGTCCTGAAACATGAGGTGATGGTGGCTCCCACTGTCATGGTGTCACAATGATCATTAAAGTCTCCTGTGGGTTATATAGATGATCTCATGATATGAATAATGATAACATGCACTTGGTTTCCAAAGCAAACCATAAGTTAATATTAACGGCTTATTTATTATCTGTCTATAATTTATTGTTTGCCTGTAATGTGTCTATAATTCATTGTTTTTCACATGTCTGTACTGTCCTAGAAGAGCCACAAAAGACCAGAAACAAATTCCTTTTATGCACTGCATACTTGGCGAATAAAGCTGATTCTGATTCTGATCAGCTCAGATTCTTTTATCTCCTTTGAGATACAGGTGAACATCTGGGTCACTCAGTCCCAGCCTCAATAATCCACTGAGCAAAGAATTCCGTGTGGCTCTCTCTGACCTCTGACCCCCCAGAACAGATGGAATATTTTCACTGATGAGAAGTCAAATCGCCGTGTCGCTGCCATAGCGGTTTTAAGAATTCCTGAGAGTCCCTGAACGTCGCGTCAGCGTACGTAAGGAGGCTCGATTCCCTCGTCATCCCGTTACTTTGAGAGGCTGTGCTGATGAAGGCTGCAGCTGCACGGTACCGGGAGAGGGTGAGGGCCGAGCAGCCGGCTGCTGTACAGAGGTGCCTGTGCAAAAGACACAAAATAAGAATGAGCATAACCTCAACGTAGACACGCCATCAGTTTACAACACATGCGCTGATGTTGTCGTATGTGCAGACAGAGCTGCTGGGAGTTGACACGGGCCCGCCACCTCCTGTGTGTGAAGCCGCAGGGACTCATAGAAGCTCCACTGTCCTGCTCCGCCGGACCCTCACATTTACACATTAGGCCTCGATCAACCGTGTTTTTGGTCCATCTATGTTTTGAGTTTAATCTGAATATTGTAAATGATCATCTTAAACCGAGATCAAATAAACCAGAGAATATCCTTATAATAATCCTATATTTCTCCTGGCCAACAAAAAACCGAGATCCTGCTGGTACTGGAGCTGTCATCAGTGAGCAGTCCGCCGCTTACCTCGCTCCTCGCGTCGGCCTGGATGAAAATATCGATGCGGTCCCGAGTGTTAGAGGTTAAGTAAAGCCGGAGATGTCGCTGGGCAGCTCGGCGGCGTCTGCTTCTGATAATCCTGTCTAGATTCCTGCTTCACGAGCCGCTTGATGGGACGACTACCATAATGAAACGGCCTGAGTCAAGCTGGCGGGAGTGACAGACAAGACGTCCTGTCAGACATTTCACAATAAAAGCTGAACAACCAAAGCTAAAGGTATGTAAGTACCCTAAAGATTCACCTTGAAGCAACAACTTGAAGTAGTTGTTTCCTGTGTGACTTTATTAGTCTCTCACATCATTGCTTTAGCTGTGAGACAGATGACCTCACATATGCCTCTATAATACTCTGGTATAGAGAGGAATTCATGGTGAAGCCCCAAGGCATCAACCCTCCACTGATGTGCTTGATGTTGGGTATAAGATGTTTCTGCTTGAATGTTGTGTTTGGTGTTGTGCTGGTTCTTAAGGTCAAACAACTCCACTTTTTGTCTTGTGTTTTGTGACAGGTATTGGTTATGTTTCTCCACTAATTTATCCATATTTTGACTTTGCTTAACCACCTGTAAGATTTGTTTTTTTCTCTTCAACAACTGAAGTCATTTTTAGTCTGAAGTGAAAACATAAAACATTTATATACAAGATAAATGAATGTCTCATAGGAAAATGTGTTATTTTTACAGTGCTTAGTTTAGTTGCTAATAGACAAAGTATTCATTTTGTGCTGCTTACCCTGCAGTGTAATGAAATTGTCAAAATTACACACTGAAAGAATGTGAGTGTTTAAAAAAACATATAACAATATAGGACAATGTACTTATTATTATTATTATTGTGACAGTGTCACTATTGTGACAGACACTTTGAGGCTTTTATTTTGAAAACAAAGTTGTTACATTTCCTGTGTGTTTTGGGAGTTTGACATCTGGCACACATACGCCAGGGCTGAGTGAGCGACTCTGATTGGAGCAGAGCAGAAGGCAGGTCAGACCTTGACAGCTGATCTGGATTCAGCCTCCTCCATCCTGGACCAGTTTAACACAAGAACCAAACCGCTCCTGGACCAGCTGCTGAGCCGGAAGCGGATCTCTGGCAATGACACACGTTTTTATCTAAAAATAAATAAAAGACCTTATTCGTGTAATAAAAAAATAAAGTAAAGCAGACACATCACTCTGGTTATTCTCATGGTAACAAAGATTTTTTTTACTATGTTCCCACTACTTATCCACATTTTCCTCATCTTCCTCCTCCTGCTCTGAATTTCCTGTGCACGTTGGAGGAAGTGATGATGGAACCCCAGCAGCCAGAGGACCTCTCTGCAGCATCAGAGTGTCAGTGTGGTCTGGATGTAGCTGCAGCATCATCAAATGAAGGCATTTTCTTATGTCGTCTGTTATGCCACAAAATATTTCACTGAATCAGTTTCACATCAGTTTGATGTGGGGCTCTGATATCTGAGGAAATGTCACAATAACTAAACAGCCACATTTTTCAAATTGTTGATTTCTGAAAGAAATAATGGAGTTTAGAAGTGATGTCAGTGTGGTGTGATGATTGGATGACATCATGGTTCGGTTTCATGTGAAGGAGCAATAAGTTCCCTGTTTGTATGAGGCTCTCACTTTTTGACACCATGCTGAATCACACTATATTCAATTCAATTCAATTCAGCTTTATTTATATAACACCAATTAACAACACAAGTCATCTCAGGGCCCTTTACAGTGTAAGGTTTAAGACCTTTACACATTAAATAAATATATACAGAGTAATGTAGAAAACCCAACAGTCCCACTTGAGCAAGCATGTAAGGCAACAGTGGAGAGGAATATGAAAATATAACAATATAATTCAGAGAATAAATATTCTACTGTAAAGATTATGACTTTTGCCTCAGACTGTCACTTATTCCTTATTATAATGTTGCATGTGTCAAAATCAAAAGGTCTCCCAAACAAACAGATAAAAAAGAGGCTATGAAAGTACAAAAGTATTAGTGTTAAAACAATATGTAAAGCACCAACAACACAATGAATCGACTGGATTGTATTATAGTAATTGACACATTTGTGTGATTGTGATGTGTTTGATGATCATATATTTTGAATGATTAAATAAAATGTAACTAGTAACTAAAGTTTTCAAATAAATGTAGTGGAACATAGTAGAAACTTGATTCCTGTGGTTCTAGATTGCTGAGCACATGTACTGTATATTAAGTATATTTAACTTCTTCGAAGTGCTTCTCTGCTTCTGGCTAACTCCTCCAGATGACATCATCTGCAGGACGTTTTACTTAATATGAGGTCATCTAGTTGCAGATTATAGGGTTTGTAGTTGTTGTCAACTTGCTCCTCTAGATCTCATCCAGATGATGTCACCTGAACTGAAAATCTCTTCAACATGACATCAACTGGATGAACTTCTCAGCCAGAGGCATAGAGAGTGGAGCCTTGTTCAAGGTGAACCGTGCCTCGAGGACAGAGACAAAAAGCTTTGATCAAACTCACTCTCTGAAATTCTGTTTGTATGTGTGCCTTCACTTTATGAAGCAGGACAGGGGTACTGAGGACTGTGGTTGAGAACTCGATCCTGCCCTAACCCATTATCTCAAACAAGATGTCAGTCAAAGC
Source organism: Ctenopoma multispine (assembly GCA_034779795.1). Lineage (NCBI taxonomy): Eukaryota > Metazoa > Chordata > Actinopteri > Anabantiformes > Anabantidae > Ctenopoma > Ctenopoma multispine. The sequence goes on from JAUYWH010000001.1 coordinate 25,268,762, forward strand.
ATTAGAGGGAGTGGTATTAAAGTTCTGGACGTCCCTGAACAACACTAGGTACATTAAAGAACTAATAAAAAATACAACAGTATCTGGTTCCCCATATCTATTAAAGCTTGTTGGTTATATTGATTGTTTTTGTTGACATGTAATTGACCTCTGGATAAAATCCCAGCCATACATAAAAACTTTCGCAAGCAATATCTTTTAGCCTGGATTTAACATATATACACCTTTTCCATCCACATAGACAGCGTGCTTTATCTGGAATAATAAGGATATATACAAAGTGTGATAAAGATAAATAACCTAATCACCATTCTGTAAATTTAAATTGTATTTAGCCTGTAAAAGAAGTATTGGAAAGATTTTGGCTAAACACAGACTTTTGTGATTTCTATTAATTACACAAACCCGTTTCCATCCGTTTTTCCATTGTTTATTCTAAAAACACCATCGTCCTGATTGACCTCTGCACCTGCTTCTGCCCCTTTAAATCACGCTCGCTTCACAGTTTGGCCGACAGGAAACGGCAAAGTCGAACCAAGTTAGCAGGCGATAACGACAGTTACACAGGAAGTTATGCCTTTTACTTCCAGATTAAAAGCTAATATGCGTTAATTTGGAGTGAGAAAACGGCGTAAAGAACACAAAATTGCATTGAAATCAAAACTACTCTCTTATATACATTTAGAATGTATCCAAAAAAATGAATAGCAAATGAATAGTTCTTTAAATGGCGTGTATTTATGGAGGACTTTATTTTTTTAAAAACTGATCAGGAAATTATTTTCCATGCTACCTTTAACACCAAGCTAGCATAGAGCAACTCATATTAAGCTAAGGCTAACGCTACATCACTAGGTGTCTCGGTCATTTCAGGGTTCTGTTCCCGTGTTAGTGGTAGTTTACCGCAGTTCGTCAGGAAATGGCTCTGCTAACACCGTTATTCGCCTTTCTCTATCACCTGCCGCAGGTGTACAAGTGGCTGCTGAAGCCCTACTATGTAGCATCTTTCTTCATGTCTGTGGCGTTTCTAGCTGTGCGCAAGACACCGGGTATCTGCGACCATCTGGCTACACAACGAGAGGACGGCAACTCCTGCGACTTTGACTGGGTTTGTAAAAAGAACTACAAAGTCACACAATTTTTTCCAAGAAATGGTCTCGGTTTGCTAGTTAGTTAACTTAGCTGGTTAGTGGACGGGTGCAGTTGTGAACCACAGGATAGGATAGCAGCGAGGGCCAGGTAAAATTAGCTGTTTTTTTCACACAGGGGAAGAACGACAGGCCAAACTTCATTAAAAAAAACTGCTGTTTTATATGTTGTGCCTTTTGACAGAGAGACAAATTGTGAAACTTTATTTATAAAGCCTCAACAATTCTACAAGGTATTGCATCATACGGAATATGGACAATACAAATGAGTGTTTAGAAATGACTGTATTTGTACTGTAATAGTTATACAAAGCTAATCGATGCTGGTTTTGTTAGCTCGCTAAAATGAGCTGAATTGCTGAGGTTTTTGAAGGCAGCCATTTGTAGGATACATCAGTACAGAAGTTTGCATTTGAAAACGCTTTGACTTTTTTAAAAAGTAATTTATATTAGAGATATGACTGAATGACTTAAACTTAAACGGATTTGCTAAACAGAAATCTGTGCTGAATGTTGATGAACATCTTCAGTCTGTAGATGCTGATATGAATCATGAAGGATGAAACAAGTATGAACAAACTGGTTAGTGATATGTGGCGGGACACGTTTGAGACATGCTACGTTCTTGTTCTCAGAGAGAGGTGGAGATCCTCATGTTCCTCAGTGCCATCGTCATGATGAAGAACAGACGAGCCAGTGAGTAAATGTGTTTGTTGTTATATTATCTCTTTGCATCAGTACAAAGTAATGTAAGAACAAGATGTTTTGTGATTCAAGTGGATTTTAAGGACTCAAGGATATTAACAATTTCAGATTCAGTTAAATGATGCCTGTATCGTGCTCCACATGCCACAAACTCTGCTCAGGATTTTAAACTAGCATGAGCAACACAACTTCCTGGTACTTTAAATGTTTTTTTGTGGAGTTTGAATAAAAACATGAAATGTGTATCTGTGTCATGTCAGTAACGGTGGAGCAGCACGTGGGCAACATCATTCTTTTCAGCAAAGTGGCCAACGTCATCCTGTTCTTCAGACTGGACATCAGGATGGGACTGCTCTACCTGACGCTCTGCATAGGTCAGTTCAGCCTGTAGCCACACACAGCGGACACTGCTGCTTCCTGTCTCCACATATCAAACACCAACATCTTGTTCATTAGATGTGACTAAAAGTGTGATGATACATCTGAGTTTTCCTGAACTTACTTTGTTTTGAGCTCAGTTAATGACCAGTGGACCACTGTTGGCTCAGAGTGCATTACGCACCCAAACACTTCTGCATGAAGAGGTTGATGTGTGTGCTGCAGACAACCACACAGTACACCACATCTTAACTCATTTGTCCGACCAGCACAACTGTTACCGTACCTTAGAGAAAACTGCATTAAAATTAATCCCATCAAAATGCCTGGTGGGTGGGACTGTGTTACCTGCCAATTCTCCTGCATTTAGTAGGTTGGGGGTGTTAACGTCAAGCCTTTCCATTGTTGACCAAAAACTATTAGAACACATCAGTGTGGGGTCACTGGGGAAAACACACTCTGGTCAAAGGTCACTGACTTCACATTCATCCCATTCAACCCTTAATCTCAGAAACACCTGGAAACAATGTCATTAAATGTTGCACAAACTTGGACTGAGTGTTAGTCTGACAACGTGATAATTGCTAATTGATTCATACATGACATAAATGGCAACAAATATATGGTCAATCAAATTGTTTGAGCACTAATGGTATTGTGCTGATGGTGTTCTCTGTTGCAGTGTTTCTCATGACCTGTAAGCCTCCTCTCTACATGGGACCAGAGTACATCAAATACTTCAGCGACAAAACCATTGATGTGAGTCAGAATGGTGGAATGTGTAGCAACAGTTGGCCGGTAGCAAAGATCTGTACAGTTTCTTTTTAAACATAAATCAAAAGTGAGTCTTTGTGTCTGTGTTTGTGCTTATCCAGGACGAGCTAGAGAGAGACAGCCGTGTGACGTGGATTGTTGAATTCTTTGCTAACTGGTCTCCGGAGTGCCAGTCTTTCGCTTCTGTCTACGCTGATCTGTCTCTCAAGTAAGCTTCTCAGTGACTGTAGACAGTGCAGTCATCAACCAGAGCGACTTCACTTATTTCTGTTGCTGGGTTTCAGGTATAACTGTGCTGGTCTCAAGTTTGGTAAAGTGGACATCGGGCGTTATGGAGAGGTCTCCAAGAAGTAAGAACTTTCTTTTTATTTTTTTATTTTTTATCTTAGGCTTGATGGGCTTTTTTTTTGTAAATGTGTTTGTCTTTTTGGTTGGATTTCATCTGTTGCAGGTACAAAGTATCCACATCTCCACTGTCCAAGCAACTTCCATCCCTGGTGTTGTTCCAGGGGGGAAAGGAGGTGATGCGACGCCCCCAGGTGGATAAGAAGGGAAGAGCGGTATCCTGGAGCTTCACCGAGGTCTGATGATCACTTCAAATCTGTACCTTTATGTATTCAGCAATGTATTCTAGGGTGGATAAGGGGGGACTACTTTTATATTTGTAGTCAGCTTCTACAAATGGCTATGCAAAGGGCAGTTTGTGCGCTAATAGTTGTGCTCATGCCAGTGAGGGGGGTGGATGTTGGGGGGGGTTAAATAATGATGCCCACTCAGCATCGCATGTCTCTCTGCCATTGGACAGTTTACATCTCTGTATGTTTCCATCCCACTGTTGAAATCACAGTTTTGCTTTGATGTTTTCACCCTCATCCTTATGGAGGTAATTATGATGTGATTTAACTTCATCTACAGTTGCTAAGACAGACATTCGGTGACACATCAGATTCTATTCTGCTTTAACCTGTCTTCGGTAGAACAGTTTGTGTAGAGCCCTATGATTTCTGCAATGCGGAAAACTCTGATGGAATGATGGAATCATCAATTAAAGTGAAAACTGTTGTAAAACACGGAATGTCGTAGAACAATACCCAAGCGATTTTTTTCGAATCGAGAGACTCTTTTCTCTTTCCTAAGTTCTGCCAGCACACGATAGCCTGGACCCGCAAGAACACATGTGACGACCTCTTACAGTCAAAGACTCGCATCAGAACTGAGACAAAAAGCAAACGAGCGCAAGCTGCTCACTCCAGCAAAGTCTTGGTCAAACAAACAAATCAGCTGAAAAACAAGGCGTGACATCTTGTTTCAGCTGATTTGTATTCCAGCTGTTCCCCCTGTTTATTTATTTGATACATTTTTATGTTGATTTCAAATTTGAAGCACTTTTATTTTACAAAAGAAAGACTTTATTCTAATGTGAAATACATAAGGTTCTTTGTTTTACACAAAAATGTGTGTTTTTTGTTGTCTACAGGTAAATGTTGAAATGCATTAGCAACGCACTAAATGTTCTGCTGACCCCCAGCACTGTGTTAAAGAAGAATAACTGATTTTTCCCTATTGCCTTGTTATTTTTTCCCGCATCCACTACATACTTAAGACACTTTTTTAGATGAATAAATATGATTATAACATAAAACATGAAATTCAAAAGAATAAAAATGGAAAAAACTAAATTTAGGAAAAAATTAAACAGATTTCACATGGCCCTATTTGTGCGTTCATGGTCATTGTCTTGCTGCATGATCTACTTTCTGTTAGGGATATCCTGACATGTTCCTGTATAATCTGCTTCCAAAACTCAAAGTTCATAATTCTAATGATGGGAAGATGTCCTGGTTTTGGTGCCTTAAGCAAACTGCAGCATAATATATCTGTTTTAGAGAGAAGTGGCTTCCTCCTTGCAGTGTACCAAGAACACCATAGTAGTTCAGTGTTCACCTGATGGTCTTGTTTCTGATTTGACTGATGTTATTCACATTTCAGTTACATTTATAAGTCTGTGTCTCCACCAGGAGAACATCATCCGCGAGTTCAGCTTGAATGAACTCTACCAGAAGTCCAAGAAGCTCCACAAGACCAAAGGAGACAAGATCAGCCAGTCACAGTTCCCAACGGTCCCCGAGGAGGAGGAGCCTGAGCAGCAAGAAGCCAACACCCAAGAGGAGTCCGAGTCCAAGAAGGACAAATAAGATGGTTTGTATGGCTGAACTTCGACTTCTGAATGGGACGGGTCCAGGTCAGCTCCTCCACCTCCTCCTCACAGTACTGTAACCACAGTCCTGTTCTGTCTGCTTCATTACACCATTAACTTGAAACATCCTTGAAACCCAGAAATCCACTACGTATCCCAAAATTCAAGTGGAGGAGCAAACTGAGACACAGTAAAGCAGCTGTTGTAGGGAGTTGTGATGCTGTAACTGGTCCATTATCAGTGTGAGACCTGGAAATGTGCTGTGTACTCATGTCTACACGACACATTTCCCGTGGTTCAAACTGTGAAGTCTGAGTGAACAAATAATCAGTGAGGAAGCAGTGAATATGATTTTTGTTGTTGATTTAGATTTTTTTTATGCAACTAATTTAATGTTTCGAAAATGTATCTATGATTAACTGTATATTCATGTAAACTAGGTTGTAACTCAGTGGTACATAAAGCAGGCTGTTTGACATTTGCCATTCATCTGCAGTGTTAACTGTTCACGCTCCTGTTGGACTGAACAACCTGGCTTTGCTGTTGTTCCAGTTTTCTACCAGAACATTCCATCAGCTTCTTTCTCTCCTTGTTACTTTTTTAAATCACTTCATCCAGTTCAGTTGTTTCATGTAGTCATGACTAACTTGTGATTTTTTATTTTTTTTTGGTTAAAACACTGTCAGGTTTGATGCTGGATTAATTATTCCTGGCTGTGGAAGTCAGCAGGTCAGATTATGACTGTGTTAAGGCACGTACAACCAGAGATTTTTCCTGCAGCCACACCAGTTGATTCACATATATTAAACTTGGGAACAACATTAGTTTGGATGGATGTAGACTGTACAATGAAAACACCTACTGAATCTGTTTGGTAGTTTAGAACAGTGCTGTGAACAAGTATTTTCCCCCTTCCTGATTTTCTTTTTGTATATTTGTCACACTTTAATGATTCAGATATTTAATATTACACAAAGATGTTCTAAATAAATACAAAAGGCAGTTTTTAAATATTGATTTTATTTGTTAAGGAAGAAAAACTATTCAAACCTACATGGCCATATGTGAAAAAAGTAAACTTAATTACTGGTTGTGCCCCCCTTTGTGGCGACAAGGAGGGGCAATGAGTGTTTGACATCACTGTGGAGGAATTTTGTTTCACTCTTTTGTGCAGAATAGTTGTAATTGGAGGATTTTAGAGCATGAACAACCTGTTTAGGGTCATGCTACAGCATCTTAATCAGATTTAAGTCCAGACTTGGACTAGGCCACTCCAAAACCTTTGTTTAGTTTATTTTAAGCCATTCAGAGGTGGATGTTGGTTTTGAGATCATTGTCATCTGATGTAGAACCCAAGTGCGCCTCAGCTTGAGGTCACAAACTGACAACTGGACATTCTCTTGCAAGATTTCTGGTAGAGGGCAGACTTCACGGTTCCATCAATTATGGGAAGTTCCAGGTCCTGAAGTTGCAAAGCAGCCCCAGACCATCACACTACTACCACCACCATGTTTAACTGTTGGTATGATGAGCTTTTTATTTGGTTTACAACAGTTAAACTTTTGTCTCATCAGTCCCCAGAATATGTTCACAAAAGTCTATCGGGACTGTCAAAATGTGTTTGGCAAAAGCGAGATGAGCCTTTGTTCTTTTTTTGGTCAGCAGTGGGATCCGCCTTGGAACTCTGCCACAGATACCATTTTCGTCCAGTCTCTTTCTTATTGTCGAGTTATGAACACTGACCCTAACTGAGGCAAGTGAGGCCTGCAGGTTTATAGATGTTCTTTTAAGACCAGCTAATTGAGTCATTGTTGTGCTCTTAGAGTAATTTTTGTAGACCAGCTACTCCTGGGGAGGATTTGTGGATCTCTCTGTGGTTCCTTAGGGTCAATTAATTTTTCACATTAGGCAGGTTTGGATAGATTTTCTTCCCAATAAATGAAATTATAGTTTAAAAATAATAATAATCTTTGTGTAATATTAAAATTAGTTTCATCTGAATGAAGTGTATCTGTTTAAATATGCAAAAAAATAAAAATCATAAAGCAGTAGCAGCATTCATAATTGAGATGGTCATCCTAAATCGGACACTGTCAGAATTTCTTTTCCAGACTGTTCTCTTTTCGAGCTGTTTTAACCACCATTTTTGAGCTACTACGATGTGACCTTGTTTGGTGATCTATGCTCTGGTACAGATGTCAGACACTCAACTACTGGGCGTAGAAGAAAAAACATAATCACATTTCATTTTTTGTTTTGTTTATAAATTATTTTTGCAGTATGAATCATTACAGTCTGATTTCTGGTTTGATCAATTTCAAATTTTGAGGTGTTTGATTTTAACTTTTCTTAAAAGATTTAAAAATGTTTTTTCTTTATAAAGTTCCTAATCAGTATGTTGAGTTTTAAATGGTTTGCTATAAATAGTAACAGTTCTATTATATAATGGTTAGATTTGTTCTGGAGCCACTCATTTTTTTTGTACTGTTTTATTACAACTGTTTAGTTTTGTAACACTCTTATTTTGAATGAGAATGTGAATTGACCTGTTGCATTTCATCAGAGCTGATGGCATGTGTGTATACTCGCTCCTGAATGTGAATGGTAAACTCCTGCCTGTTTTTAATATTCATGCATTAAAACATTGTGCACACACAATTTCTGCACTGTCACCATCCTTCAGCTGGTTTAACTGTTTCCTGCTGAGCTCACACTGCAGCATGTTAATAACATACAGAAGAGCGTCTGCAAATATTCACTGTGGTTTATTCACCATCCATTCACATGAACTTGATCCATCATTTATACCTGTTGGTGTAGCTTCAGATCTTTATGTATAAGGATGTCTGATATTATCGGCCAATATCTATCGGCTTTAGAATGTAATATAGTTATCGGTTTTTACTCTTTTAATGACAGCTTTTGCATACTGTGCACATATGTGCTACAGCTACTTCTCTCTCTCTCTCCAAATGTCAAAATATGACAAATCTGAGGTGTAGTTTTTGAGATATTTTTGTTTGTTTGGCACACCTTGCGATAATGTTTAAAGTTTAAATATGCATGATAGGAGATACGTGATGTAAGAGTTAGACAATATCAGTATGTCGGTAAAGAAGCCAATATCGAACAACCCTAGTTTAGACTTTGTTGGCCTCCAGTGATTGTATGAATACATATGCTGTGTGGAAACAGGATGCAAGCAGGTATTTGATACACAAACTCTAGCTGTTCTCATGAGATTATTTTTCTTAAATTAAATCAAAACCTATCGCAATCGATAAAAACATGATGGAAGTTTGGCAACAGCCTTGTTATTCAAGCGAGCCGTTCAGACACTGTTATAATTCTCTCCCATGAAAACTTAAACCATCTCTGCTGCTATGAACCCCATGTAACACAGTATTGGATACAAAATTACAAGTAAAAGTACAAAAATATTAGCTTAAAAAAAACACTGATTTTCAACAATAAATGATATAATTACTGATGCATTACATTTAGTGACTATGCAGCTTATTTATAAAACAATATATACTGTTGATGTAATGCTAATTTAAGTTTCATTACTTTACATACTGAGAGCTAAGATGATTATACTGCATTTAGCTTGATTTTCTGAAAAGTGACTAAAATCTATTGTTAAAGTGATTGCAGTGGAGTAAAAGTACAATACTTGCTTTTGAAATGTACTAATGCCAAAGTATAGAGTAAGAGAAAATTTAAATACTGAATTAGGAATAACTCAATAGTTTTACTTAGTAAGTAAATGTACTTGGTTACATTCCAATACTTTTTTTTCTTTCACCACATGTACAGAAATACTGAAATCAGAGGAACAGTGTTCAGCATAACACCAGTTTTACAGTCTATATCTGTCACTACTCATCATGGTGTTCCAAAGACTCTCTAAAGTGGAAAGAGCGACAATGCTGTTTATTTAAAGTTTATTATCAATCCGCCAGTCCTTCATAACACACACACACACCAAGCTGTACAGTACACATATGGCACTTTGTTGACTTAAACTGGGATTTTAGAGCATTGGCTAATCTAACAGAGGCACCGGAGCCTGTTCAAATTGTGCTTGCTAACATGTAAAAGAACATTTGCTCAGTAACAGCCAGATTCTGTTTACTTCTCCAACTGTTCTTCATGTGTGCTTCACTTATCGTACTGTGACTGCTCAGATTTCCAGTCGTGACTAACATGGGCCTGTGTTTGTGTCCAGACTGGATAAAGATGAAAACCTGTGTCACTTCTCTACCAATAACTATTAAAAACATGACTGGTGCAGCTCTCTGCTGCACCAGTTAGCTCCAGCTAGGTCCAGGGTGCATGTCATCTCATTTCCATAACCTTAGATTCAGTGTGAACTGCACACCTCTTCTTCTACCAAATCCACTTTAACTGGTGCAACAAACATGTCAGGTACATTTTAGAAATTCCACCACCACTTATAGCAATAAAGAATCGATAGGGAAGAGAGACTTGCGGTGAGTTTTCACTGAGAAGTTCCTGGTACTTTTATTTCCCAGCAATCTGGGGGAATTGCCAAAGAGACATCAAGGTAACCCCAAAAAGATTAAGAAAATCTGTCGTCTGATACAACAAAAGAGCAAGTATGTAAAATGCTGTTTGGTACTTGACAAATCAACTTCTTTTAGCCCTACAGGCTCCAGAGTTCTATTCTCTAAATAGGGACTTTTTAGAGTGGAGGTGGTCGGTTGTAGAACTTCAGCCCCAGAACTAAATTTAGACTGCGGTTTCTCTGCAGGAAAGTGCTTCAAAAGGTTCCTGGTCCCCAGGAAAGGTTTCTGCAGTGGAAATGGGCCTTAAGCGCAAGCTTGATATCAACTACATCAGAGGTTCCCAACCATGGTCCTGAAAGTAGCTGAGTCAACTAGGAGTACCTGGTAATTGAGCAGGGCAGGGGTCCATGAAAACCAACATTAGAAACCTCTGCACTACATCATCAAGCCTTTAGCAACTTTTTCTTTCTTACCATTCAACTCACTTTCACAGATTTTCAGAATAAAGCAGAAATATATTGCAAGGAAAAAATAAGTGAACAGTTTAAATTAGCAGCCAAGAAATTGTGAATCCTCAAATCGAACCGAGGCAGAGAATAAAATACAGTGTTTGTTAGAAACTTTTTCTTTGAATACTGCACTTTATTTCCATGACGTCCGACTAACGTGTTCAAATATTACAACTCAGTTTTTGTGAAATTAACACTGAATTCTTCTAAAATTGCAACTTCAGCTTGTGAATTTAACTTTCCTCATAAAAATCACATTCATAATTACTTTTTATCCTTTTGTTTTTGAAGAACAGGGAGCTTTTCAACATGGGATTAACTTAGTGGAGGTGAAGTCTGATTGTAAGAGCATCTCAGAAATCAGGCGTCTGGTCTGAAATTAAGACATTCAGAACATTGTAAATCAAGAGTCTGTCAAAGAAAACAGATCAACTGTGGAGCCAACCAAACTGACAACACAGTCCATCTTTTAAGTCAATATTAAATTTATCTTCATTTATCAACAGCTATATTTCCATAAAAATTCATATAAAACAACTTCAAATTAAATAAGGTGAAATAAAAAAAAGACAACACTTGAATTTTCAAGGCAAATGCTGAAGGAATTCATTTTCTAGAAAAATCTGCCTCATCTTAAAAAGACCACATCAACAACAAAAAGGCCAAAACATGATTTCTGTGTTGAGTTTAGTATGCTCACTTCCTGTTTGTTCCATAAGCCGAACACAGTGGCCTGTAGTGGGCTAATAGTGATAGTAGTGCATGCTGCAGTCCAGTATGAACGTCACCTTTTTTTAAGAAAAAGAAATCCACATTTAAAATCACATCATCCTGTACAAACATGGAATCATATTCACATCTAGGAAAAAATCAACAAATGAATAAAAATAAAAAAAAGGGAATCAGCTTTTGTTTTGCTTTTTTATGTTTTTTAAATGTCACATTTATCTTCATTCCATTAAAAAGCCAGTCAGTTCACGTGGCAGCTTCATACAGAAAGATGACAACTGACGTAGCTTCCAGCTGCGACAAATACCTGATCGCAGAGCTTCACGCCTCCCCCTGGAAAGACGCGCCGGCCTCGAGCAGGTTACAGGGAACGTCTGTGCTGCATCACTGACTCCGTGCATCACAAAAACACTACTTGTTGGTCCACTGAAACCACACCACACTCCATTTGGTGGAAGTCGGGTTTAACTGACAGCTGGGGCCACAGCTTGTATTAAAAACTACCTGTGACTTGACGTGATATGAATTTAAATTTACATTGAGCTGGTTGTCTATGGGAAGCCCTTAAGTTTCAATGGACTCTACTTTGATTGGGTTCCACAGACTGTGCATGAAGGCGTTCATTATCACTGTGATCCTTATTAACATGAGGCTTTCCATTCAGTAATGTGAAAATGGTTAAACGTTCAAATGTGATTTTTTTTTATTAGTTCTGATATGAACAGCAATCCTTACTGCTCACTGGTGGCCCCAGTGGGAATCAAACCCCTAACCCTGGCAGTGGCGCCTAGCGCTGTGATTCTTGTACAATGAAACACCCAGACCTGACCATGCTAACGCCTCGTGCCATCTACTGAGCTACAGTGAGGATAAAAACCACAATAAGGAGCCAAATCCTGGTTCCTGTTCTGACCAGTGGGGTCCCAAAAACACAAAAAATATCTTTTTTAGCCCAGTGCAAGCAAGTCCCTGCTGACATCAGTCCAGGTCTTGCTGTCATTTAATCAGCAGTTCATTGAGATTGGTGTCTGGAGGCAGGACGGTCCAGTACAGTTTAGCCCCACAGCCAATGAGCAGTAAGATCCAGACTAAATGGTTTCACTCATCCTCAGATGTGTCAATGTTTTCTTGTATTATGACAAATACAAATCCATCCCTCAAAAGCAGAACCAGACAGCAGCATCTTTTTGTTTTTCTATTCCTCCAGCTGGAGGCAGGCCGCCACTCAGACAGAAATCTCATAGGTGGTTCCCCCAACGCCTGTCACCTTCTTCACCCCGCCGCCCTGAGGCTTGTGAGCAGGGCTCTGCATTAATGCCGAGCTGGGATAGGCCACTCCGGGCCGGGTGGACACGCTGATTGGGTGAGAGGGGGAGGACGGGGCGGAGCAGGAGGAGGAGGTGGAGGATAAGGTTAAGGGCTGGCCGCCGTTAGTCCGGCTCTGAGGTTTCATCTGGATCAACTCATCCCTGATTTTAGAAAAACACAAAGCAAAGAAAGGATCAGTTTGACAGAGCAGCACGGGATGTCCAGAGGTCACCTGGAGAAGAGATGGACATGGCAGTAACAGTGAGGTCACCTGTCCCCTATAAGACATGATCGCAAAACCAAAAGCAACAAAATTTTGACACTGGCCAGTTCACACTGGCTTTTTACAAATGAACTTGTATGTAGGGATGTAATCTTACATCTCATTAGGATACAGATGATAAAATAGTCCTATCATCAGCAGATATTACTGTGAGATGAAAATGTCACATTCTAGTAAATGGACTTCATCAAGTGCATGTACACACAGTTTGATGTAAGCTCAGCCTAATTAGTTTTAACTGCTGCTGACTGATCAAGGCGTCAGCAGGGGTCTAAGAAAATATAAATGCTCTGGGGTATCGCAATATTAGGTTTAGATTTGTATTGTATTTTTTAAATAACAATCGACATGCAAAGAGCAACAGAACGTGTTCTTCATATTATGACAGGTTTCTGAAAATTTGATTTATATACCTCATGACATTCAATGATACTTTAGCTTTTGAAATCATGCTAAAAATTGTGGTGTTTTTACACCACTAACAAAACACACAATGGTTGACTTTCACATATGTAATAACACCAGGAGATAGTCCATGTCAGACTGTGAACATGAGGCCCTTTAAATTCTATGGAAGCAGGATACTTTGAATTGAACATAAGTTTTTTTTTCCTGCTTGGCCTTATTTTTGTTAAATAAATAATGGCATGGAGAAAATGTTATGTTACTGTTCATCTGAGGTTGTATTTGCCCAACATTAAGACACTTGAGTACTAACTTGATCTTTTTCCTGTAGGAGAGAAGCACTGAACATCAGAAAGCATGGTAAATATTTCCCACACTTTCTGATGTTGTGCTGAGCAGATCGACTAGAAGGGAACGCGCTGCTGCTCACTGTAAATCCTCGAAACAATTAGTTGCTGTGTTCATGGACTCAATAGCATATTACTCTGACTTTGCACTAGAGAGCTGGTAAGGTAATGTCAGTTTCACGCCTGGTCGCACTAACTCACATCTGTGTTCCAGTGCATGTCTGAAAACAGATATTGAAACTGCTTCTGTTTCTGAAGTCTCCAGGTCTTCTTGCCTCAGCTCTAAGTTTACCTGAGTTTCCAGTCTGCATGTTTGTACACTGTCTAAATGAAACATTCATATTACACTTTAGTTAAGAAAAGATCACATAGTATTTTTCATTTTATAGTTGACTCATCTTGGAGGTAAAATCATGCGACATTCCAACTCTACTGAGTGGCTTCATTTTGTTGTCAGAGTAGATAAACAGTCAGACATTAGGGTTGTAAAGGAACCACAGCAGTAAAACAGTGCAGTGGCAGCTTAACTTCAAACAACACAAACAGTGAACAGCATGGATGAAGGACACGACAGCAAAGATGTTGCTATTGTTGTTTTAATTCTGGGAAGATAAAAATGATTTTTCAATGATTTGAGCTCTATTATAACAATAAAACAAGTCAGATATAATGACTTCTTTTTAATCGTTTTCTTGTTACTCTGTTGTTGAATTGAATAAAGGATAATATCTCTGCTCATCAGTTTTCACTCTATAACATAATGGCAAAGTGAAAAGATAATCCTTTATAAAAGTATTCATACCATTTACTGTGGCATCCCGTTAGGGTTTTCTAGAACCTGGCTCCTCTCCACCTGTGGCTAACTGCATTTACTGGACATAATCTAGAAAGGCACAAACCTGTGTCTATAAAGTCACAGAAAGTCATGTCAGGACACCAGATCGTGAAGACTCTCTGTTAATAACATTCTGTGGCATAGATCAGTGACATCAACAGCTATTAAAGGGAACAAGTCTGGAACCACCAGGACTCTCCATAGGGTTGGTCATACAGTAAATTGACTGACTGTCCTTAAGTGGCCCAACCAAACCCAAGGCTTAACAACACCATAGAACGTCTGTGGAGAGACCTGAAGATGGCTCAGACACTTCTCATTCACTCTGATGTTTGAGAGGATCTGTCAGGAAGAATGGGACAAACTGCCCAAATCCAGGTACGAGACGCCTGTAGAGCTGGCTTTATCCAGTGCATTGGTTTGGACTGAATAATTTATAGAAGGAATATACTTTCATAACATCTTCAGGTGTAAAAGTGCCCTTGAATCCTCTCATGAAGTCAGGCTCATGAAACAGCACTTGCAGTAGTGATTCAATTCTAGAAGGTTTTGGGGAGGCTTGTCCTTCTAACCAATGAGAATTTGACAATGATTAATATCTGAAGGGCTGTGCAAAGGATGGTGGAGCAGAGCATAGGACAAGGTAGAGGAGCATAGTGAAGGAGGCAAACTGATGCCTTTTCAGAGCAGAGTGGACTGATTCACTGATAAAGTGTTTTACTTGCTCTTGATAAAATTGTTTTAAAAGTGTAAAAATGTTTTAAAATGTAAATGTCATGTAATAATACATTATGACTTAATTTTGATGATCCTGTCTGTGAAAATGATGGAGAATGAGAAAGTCTTAATCTCTAGTCGGCACTGCTACTAAATAATATAAATGTCCTAACAGAAGTGGTGATAAAAATGCAAAGATGAGAAGAAACAGACATCTACAGTACATGTGACAGAGAGAAACCTCACAGATGGAAACAAGCAAAGGGAAAAGAAGGAGGAACTCACAGGAAATCTGGCAGGAGGAGGAAGAGAGAAGGGAAGAGGAGGAGGAGCAGTCAATCAGGTAGTCAGGTTTTCAGGCGAGCGGGTGGTTTTTTCAGGGTTAGCAGCAAACCAATCGTCCTGACAAAAGGTGAAACTCATACTCACTTCGGTGCTTGTATTCCTCCTCCTCCTCCCATCCCTCCACTTCCTCCTCCTCCTACCCCTGCTGCATTGGCTCCAGCCGATGCAGAGGCCTTTCGGACCAGCCGATACTGCATTTCGGCAGCGGCGGCGCTCGAGTATGATAGTGACTTGCCCAGAGGTGGAGGGTGTGGGGAGCGGGGAGGATGGGTCGTGGAGGTGGACGATGAGCCCAGAGGAGTGTCAGTGGAGCGGGTGCGGTAAGGGTAGGCGTGGTGGGGTGGTGCATGAGGCGGAGCGAAACGGGGAGGGCGGGAGGTAGAGGTAGAGGAATGATGGTGGTGGTGATGAGAGTGGTGGTGGTGGTGGTGGTGGTGATGATGTGGGGGAGGCGGTGCTGAGGAGGAGGGGGGAGCAGAGGGCTGACTGGCAGGCGGTAGGTGAGTGCTCAGGTGGGGCTCGCCCAGCAGGCGCTCCCTCTCTGGAGGTGGAGGGGGGGAGGATGTGGAAGAGGACGAGCGATGAAGGAAGGGGTGGTGGTGATGGTGAGAGGAGCGGTGGTGGTGATGGGGTGACTGAGAGTGCATATCAGCATCTCTCTGCTGTGATGACAGGAAGGGGGAGCTGTAGCCGCCCGCTGCTGGTGTGCAGGGTCTCCCAGAGGAAGCTTCAGGGGCTGCTGAACCCACTACCACCCCCTTGTCAAAATCATCACCGCCAGCCAGTAAGCTGTCGTACGACAGACTCCCGTTGCGAGATGCTTGCTGAGGTGGGGGTGTCTGATTGGCTAAGCTCTTGAAGCTGGTTGAGGTGGTGGTTGCCTCGGAGACATGGACAGCACCTGTTGAGGTGTGCGTGGAGCTGGAAGACCGCGATGCCACTCCTGACAGGACGGTGGGGTCAGAGAAGGAGGGGTACGAGCGGCCCCCGAGGGTGTAGCCAGGAATGCCCACTGCTCCTGCCTCTCTTCCTCCCTCCCTCCTCTCCCCACCTCCTCCCCCTCCCACTCTGTCAGATGAAGTATCTCTCCGTTCCAGGCTGGGCTGGGAGCGGAAACCAGGCTGCTGGCTCGCCTGGAGTAGGGAGGAGGTGGAGGAGGAGGAGTCCCTGGCACTGCCAACACTCTCACCTCGACTTAACTGGAGGAGGCAGGAGGAGGAGGAGAAAAAGGAGGAGGCAAGTTGAAGGAGAGGAGGGAGAGGAGAGAAAAGAAACAACAAGAAGCTGAGCAATTAAGAGTAGAAAGCCATATGAATTCCTGCTGAACTCCATCTAGTGTTCACATCTTGACATAACAACTGCTAATATTCCTTTACAAGTACACGTACTGATGGTCTTACAGTTCACTTTCTAGATATTAATATGCGTACTCACCATTATACAAAGCTAAGACAAAGGACCTTAGATACAGAAAAATTACAGCACTTTACACTTTTAGCAATTAGCAATTTTTTGCTAATAAAGCCAAACTTTCAATCACTGGACCTTCCTTAACATCATCGATGACACTGGTTTGTATGCTGAATTCAAGCAGATAAAGCACATTGCACTGAACGTCTGAGCAACAATGAAAGATTAAATCACATTTTCTACTACATCTGCTGCTGTTTGATTTTTAGCTGCTTTAATATTGTAACCCCGCCTCACACACAGTACCTGCTTTCCATTCATCATTTAACCTCCCATTAACTGACAAGCACCCCAACGAGGGAGGGCAGACATAGGGAACCACACATCTGTTTTGTCAAACACAACTCGTCTTCATATTCTAATATGTTCAAATTTCCATGCCAACACAGTTTTATTTTATTACTGTGTTCAGGGTTTAAAAGTGATTAAAATGCAAAAGGTAACAAAACTGTAAACTTAAATAATGAATAAACTATAATCAAGTACTTTGATATTTGCTACTAGCTGATGAGGTTCTAGTTCAAAAATAGAAGCTTAAATTGATGATGTAAAAGAAACTAATAATTAGGAGCAATTTCAGGCAACTTCTGAAACTGACACAATGAGATCCTGAAGAGTAAACTTGTATCACCCTTCTGGATTTTCCGGACCTGCAGTATCACTACGTTCCCATGAGGTTGTGCAGCTGTGTTAGAGTGGAGCATCTTTTTCCTAGAACAATCCTTGGCTACATTAAAAATGTACTGTACTGTCCTCATGACAGCACTAACAACTGTATAATGAATATATAATATATATAATATAGACAAATGCCCCCCCATTAACAAAAAGTGTCATTTATTACAATCAACAAATGACAACATTTTGGGCAATTAACAGAAATATGATGATTTTGTTCGTACTTTAATAACTTTATTTTGGTTGAAATATTTTACTGTATACTTCTACTACTGTATCTGAGCTACAGGAAACTGACTTTCCTTTTGACAAACTGAGAGGAGAAGTTCTAGGAATCACTACAACATATTCCTAACAGGAGAGGAGACAAAAGGAAAAAGCAAAAGGACATGGAAATATGAACAGCAAACTAAAAAGACAGGAAAGATTTTAAACCTATGCTTACTTACTGACATGTAGGAGGATATGGGGCAGACATGGGTACAAATACTGAGCAGAATCAATCTATCTGTATATAAAATAGTCTTTATTAGATTTAGTCCTGTTTCTGTCCAAATGCGCTGCCACGAAAGATCAATCCAGTAACAGTATTTTACCCATGTCCAGAACAAACAAAGAACAGGAAACACAGCTCAAAGTAAAGATAAGTAGGGAAATGTTTCAAGAACAATCACTTACTGATACTGATCAACAGAAAGCCACTGAGAAACCAAACCAAGATGGCCGACAGCAAATCAAATGGAAAAGTAAAACAAAATTGAGGATGCATTAGACTCAAATCAAGGAGATAAAAGCAGAGGCACAAAAAGAAAAACGTCTCTCCTCAGAAACACACACCACATATATTTTATATGAGTGTACTCTGAAGACACTAATTTTGTGTGTTACTGTTCTTGTATGTCACCCAGCTGTCTTCCCTGTGGGCATCTGCGTGCGTTACCTGATTGGCGTAAGCATGCGTGAGCGCTGTGTGGTTCTTGCCAGGGCTGTAGGTGGGCCTGTACTTGTACATGGTGGGTGTGGGTGGGGCTTTGTTCAGCAGACTGCACTCTGCAGGAAGAAGAAAAGAAAGAAGAAAAAATGTCACTCTAATAATAAACCTAGAACCAGATCAGTGTCCACAAAGTGAAGTGAAGTGAAGTGTTTACAAAAATATGTCAAAATTAGAGATGCACTGATTAATGGGTGCCAGTTTAAAGATTTATCACCATGACCAATGACCAGCCAATCAGTCTGATATAATTCCAAGTTGTCTCTGTGCCATCTCCAAGCATGATGGTTTACGCCACGCACCAGAGCGGTGAGAATTTCTGCTCCTCTCTGTTCACCTTCTTCACTCTCCTGCTCAATTTTTTTTTCTTCAAAATTACAATTAAATTCATATTCATATTAAAACAATCAAAATCAGCCAAGGAGACTGCAATCGGTGCATCTCTAGAGACAACATTTGTGAGCAGACAGTTGGCTGGAAAAGGAAGTTAGACAATTTTTACCCTCCGTGTTTCCTCTGGTGATTCCAGGATAGCGGAGTTCTGGTTTAGGAGGAGGAGGAGGCTCAGCATCACATGACTGACTCTCCATCATCTCCAGACTGGACTTGGACTGAAAAAAAAGAAAGGTAAGAGGGTAAGAATCAGGGATTCAAAGTTTAAAAGTAGTGGTGGGCAATACACCTCCAAATTTTACCACAGAACTTGTGATAATGATAGTTATAATATAGAAACAAATAAGTGAACGACAGTCGTTGTTGCCTCCCCTTTCCTGTTCTTCCAGCTCAATACAACTCATCCTCATGTGTTTGATGCATCCACAGCAAAATTAATTCCTCACTCTGACAAACACACTTTTGGACCATAAACATACAATGATCCACACAGCAGTTTTGTTCAGCTATATGGTTTAAAGAGGTTTAACCCCAAAACCTGTCCTTTAGAGGTTCCACCTGCAACTCCTATAAATGTAAGTCATATGTTTAATTGACTTTATGATACGTGTCTGAGATGTTCTAATGACGTCCACTGTACAGTACAGTCTGCAGTCTCACAGTGGGAGAAAGGATATGTATATACAACGCTGTGTGTGTGCCCCAACCCCACGGTAACCATTATGTCATTTATTATTATGGACGTCATTTGTTCTCACTCCGTATGTAGAAAGTAGCCTTCTCGATTAACCGGGAACAGAGTTTATAAATGCGCTTAAGAAACCTTGTTGCTGGATCTGTGTATATGTGCAGTCAGATTTCCCCTCCATCTAGGACTTCTTTCAAAAGCACAGCTCACAGATTTAAACTTTACGTTGACAAAAAACACTGCTTTCTGACTTTCTTTGCTGTGATTGTAGCTGCAAAGTGGAGAGAGACAGAGCTGACCATATCCAAAATAATAAACGGCAGTAAAACAGAGTCCAGACTTCACAGTTAGTGGCCAACTGACAGCTTGACCAATAATAATTTATAATTTTCAGACGCTATTAAAATGTAGGACACTCCTGGAACTTCCAGGGGAGGTTAGATGTTGTCAGGGCTTGTGATAATTTAAGGTGTTGGATTTAACAAGTAGAGTATTATTCGTCATAAACTTAACATAAGTCTCACATCCACTAGGCTCCTTCTGTTCTTCTCTTGCCGTCTGCTCTGTGTAGAGGAGGAGCTGAGCCCCGCCCTCAGTCACAGAGAGCAGACACACAGAGAAGACACCAGCATAAACACCTTAAACTGTATTTTCACATTTGCTCTTTTCAAGTTTTAATAAAATGCCAAATACTTTTTCACTTTCATACACGATATTTTCAGTTGCATGTATATATTCTCTCAGTGTAGCTGCAGATGTGTTTGTGTCTTTATTAATAAACCTGCATGAGCACACACATCGGCTGATCAACTGCTCAATCGCTATTCAAAACACAATGAGCAAACACACCAGTCTCCTGAGACAGAGCTTCACAAACTGATGGCCGATAGGTGTTACTGTGATGTGACCTTATAGAATTTCTGCCGAATGCATTTCAAACAGCTTTTAAACATCTTGCTGCCATCTGGACTTGACTATATGCAAAATTACCAAGTGCAGATTTGAATGAGGAGCACAGCACCCTTACATAACACCTGTTTACCAGCAGGCCAGGTTTCCCTGGTGTGGAAATGAAACTGGAGAACAACAAAAGTGTTTATGACACTTCAGTGATGTTTGTGCTGTAGGTGTGTTTGAGCTCCCATCCTACTTTCCTTACCCTGTGCAGATCACCCTGTATGCCGTTGTCGAGGATCTTAGCAGCCAACTGGGCCTCTGTCAGCTGTGGGCGCAGAAAAGGAGGCTGCACACACACGCTCTGCACACACTTCTTCCTGCCCAGATACCTGTGGATAATCACACAAAGACAGAGAATGTTCACATCATAAATAACACCAACAGCATAGCAAGTACACAGTTTTGTCTAAGCAGTAACAGTCCCCTGCAGATACAGTGGTTTTGAACATATAAAAATATTGTGCTTGGAAAACTACAGTCCCGTCAGAAAGTGTCTGATCTGGTGTTTCAGTCAGTGGTTAGTGGAAAATCCCTTATAATTCTATTATGATTGTGAAACACTGACCATAAAGAAGTATTTAAACATCAATTTTGGACCATTGTAAAACATGCACCTGGGTGCCTGTGAGCTGCACAGAACATGAGAGACATTCTTCCAGCAGCCGTTGGTGAAAGGGTTGACACCTCCTCTAAACTTCCCTGTAACCTGCCGAAAGATAAAAGCAGACACCAGAGAGGGGCAGAAACACATAAAACAATGAGCATTAAGGTGAGAGAGATGGACTGAAAAGTCAATAAATGTGTCACACAAAAAATGTTTAAATTAAAGTGATTTATGATTTATCTACAATATTTTCTGGGACTAAATAATTTAACACCAGGTTTCCCACCTGTTCATTGGTGGTCCTGCCTCTGGCCACAAGCACTATGTGGAAACCAGTGAGGCCAGCAACCGGGATGAAGAACAAGCCTGCGACACACATTACAGCCAGACTGAGAGCACAGGAGTCAAGGACGAACTTAAGACACCAGAGTCAACAGACAGAGACGGCACAAAATACCTAAATAACTATATTATAGATTTCATGAAATTATGCCCCCTCTCTTTCTCTGCATAGTTCCTTAAAGGATACGTGACAATAGCATGCAGGCGGTCGATGTTCTGCCGATGGTAAAGGATGAAGAGCAGGCCGAAGCCAAACACAGCCATGATGTGAGCCGTTAGAGACAGCAGGAAGAGGAAGAAGTAGCGGTAGTTTCTCCTGCCGATGCAGTTGTTCACCCATGGACAGTGGTGATCAAAGTCCTACATTACAGGTGGGAGAAGACACTGGTCAGAAAAGTAGACTGGGGAATGTCTGTGAAGATTCTCAGTCATCCAGGTGAAATTGTCTGGAATTTAAGTCATGGCAACTGAACTACTTTCTTTTAAGGTTGATTTGTGAAGGATGTGGTGAAGTTGACCTGTTCCATCCTTTCATTACCAACTGCTCTTGTGCCAACCTTACAAGAAAGAAGTCCAGTTGCCATGACTCAACTTCCAGACACTTGTTCGGAAACTGGCTGTCTGCAAGTGAATTTAGTGCTCAGTAAGTGTACAAGTCCTTACTTTCATATTTACATGTTAGGGATTTTTTAAGTAGCACAGTCATGAATGCTGAAACACACCTTGTTTAGCTCAAAGCGTCTGTGTACTTGCATGAACTATGCTTGTTGCCATTTTTTTACAACAAATGGGAACGCAGGAAAGACACATTTACTTTGATTATGTGCTCATGATCAAACCAGAGAATCTAACGAGAGTGGCACATACCTGAGGTCACAGTGACCTTTGACCACCAAACTTTAAGGTCATTAAAAGTTTTAGGTGCATCCTTGACCTCAAGTGACAATCTGTGCCAGATTTAAAGAATTTCCCTCAAAGCGTTCCTAAGACATCACATTTACAACAAGAAATGGATAAGCACAACTTGACCTTGATCTTCGACTACCAAAATCTAATCAGTTCATCAATGAGTCTATTTGAAGTCTTCATTTGAAGAAATTCTTTGTTTCCTAGATATTGAATTCAAAATAATTGTGTAGCCGTACAGAGTACACATGGACAACCTGAAAACATGGGGACTCTGCCGCTGTTATCAGCACAGAGGCATGAAACAGAAGTTTCATGAAACAAGGTCTAGAAATGTCTCTTGAGGAGTGTTAAAGGCATTTTTAATGGACTGTTATCAGTAATATACTGCTTTACGGTCATTAATTGACTTTAATGCAGTGCACTCTGGGTATGCCTGCTATCACTGGAATCTATAAGCGATAGCAGGCATAGTATTCCTTCAGTTCAGAGCCAAAAGGAAAAACTGACACACCTCTTTCCACCAGGAACTATTAAAGAACAGTGGTTTAAGACATTTACTGATAATGAATTTCTCATAAAAATAGATAAACTAGATTGGCTTTGGAGATTGTTATGTAGACCTACTTTAGGCTAACTGTCAATGGTATAGGTTTATACACACAGTGGGTACACGAATCAGGCTATAAACATAAATCCTGAAGTTGAATTTAATACTTTTTAATACCTTTTTCAATACCTGGATATCTTTTAAAACCAACACAACATTAAGCTGCAACTGTTTTAATCAACAAACCTTCTAACTTTTAAACTGATTTTCAGATTTATACACAGTCTTTTCCAGTACAACACAATTTTTTAAAAATCAACTGAATGCCTGACTCTCACCTGATCTAAGATCTGGTTCAGCTGTTGGATCAAAAGCCTGTGAAAAACTGCTCCTGAGTTCTGACTAGTGCGGAGCATTAAACTCCACCCATTACTGTTGATGTACAAACTGAACAGTAAATCTTTTTATTTATTCTGTACTACCGACCTGATCCAGTCTTTAAACACCGGGTCCTCTAACCACCTCTCTGTGAATTAGCACTTATCTATGAAGACCATTTCTTTAGTTTTCTGAGAGTCAGCAGCAGCCAATAGCAAGTAGAATTTTACATTTAACAGTCTTACATTTCAGATATCTAGAAATGCATTTTGATTAGTCAAAAATACAAGTCAAGATATCTGCAATTGCAATTGCATTTTGACTAGTAAGAATGATAGTTTAAGTTATCTACAATTACATCTGACTAGTCACAATTCTATTTCAGATATCCCAAATCACAGATTCCATTGCCCTGTTTTAGCATTTATTGTATTGTATAATTCACTTTTAAGATATCTGCAATGTCTTTCCAGCTTGTTAAAAGCATAATTTAAGATATCTAAAACTCCATTTTGACTAGTCAAGAGTCAAATTAAAGATATCTACAATGTCAACTCTACAGCTGAATTGTAAATTTCTTTTACATCTATTTTCCCATTCAAGTCAGTGAGACATTCTGACTAGTCAAAATGGAGTTGTAGATATCTTTAACTGGACTTTTGACTAGTCAAAATATAGTTGCAAATATGTGAAATTCCACTTCTGACTAGCCGGAAATACTTTTGAATGGCCTTAATTTTTGTTTATGTGATTTACTACCTTTGAATACTTTTAAAAACCCCGCAGAAACCCTGAGGAATACTGCCGCCAAGCATTACATGTACAGTACATAGTCAATGTGTGAGTGTGACCACACCTCAACACAGTTGTCACAGACGGAGCAGTGGGAGCACCGTGGCGGCCTGTAGAAGCGGCAGGTTGAACACCACTTCATCCTGACCTGGATCCCTCTGATCTCCACCGTCTTGTAGAGAGGAGCACGAAAATCGTCCTCCTTGTCCTCATCCTCCTCGGCTACAGAGTGGCAACAGAACACAGTGGGATGTTTTTCAGAAATCCATACACACTACTGCAGTATTACTAGTAATAGTAGTAAGACTAGTAATACTAGTCAGTTAATTAATCACTAAGACAATTAGCCATTGTAGTAATTAGTTCTTTGAAGCGCTGAAAATCAAGCTCGTATGAAACACAAACAGTACAGTCAACCGTCTATGCAGTCACCTCTCGGGAAGATCCCAGGGTCCATGAATGTGGCCATACAGAAGTTAGCCAAAACAAACAGGAAGATGACTCCATTGTAGATGGGGACAGCTACTGAGAAACGCTCCGAAAGCCATGGACACCTACAATGTAAACAGGAGAGACACTGACTGACACGGTCCAGTTGTTGTGTGTAGTGGTCCTGTGGTCCTACAAACAAGCTGCAGGGAAACCTGCTGGATCTTGTACACACTCACAAGTATCATTTTAAATAGAATAAAAATAAATGTGTTTGATAATATTAATTTTTAGAAAATGCCAGATCCATTCCTCTCCCTGTGTGGAGAATTGGAAGTTGGCTTGATTTACTTGAGCCTGGAATTCAGAGTGTTGGTTTGAAATCTCTATGAAGCTACTGTATAATCTCTACAACATACTTGCTCAGACCTGCAAAAGTGTAGGATGACTCAACAAACAAAAAACAAACTAAACCTACTAATTCAACTAATTTAGAGCAAACACTAATTTATATGGTTGTCATTAGCTACACTTCAGTTTTTGTATTTTGGGCCAGTGGAGCTTTCTGTCTCTAAACGCCTCACAACATGGAAAACCTACACTCTTCACAGTCCCTGAATGGGCCTTGACATAATGAGTTACCGTAAAGCCTGAACTTAAATGCAAGTGATGGGATATTCAGAATAGTGTAAGAAATCTATGGGCGTAAAGGGTATTAGGGTTATAGTGCTGCAAGAAGCTACGGTGAAAGGGGTATGTGTCCTGGTTCTGACATAACAGTGGACGGGTGTTGTCATTTCAGTCTTAGTTCCAGAACCATTACATCTTTAACTCTAACCCAAGAAAAGTCACTCCAGGATGCTGTGACCTAAAGCAAATACATTCTGTTACATTTAAAGGGTGTGGATGAACAAAATGCCGTTTCCTCCCGATTCCAGTCACTGACGGCAGCATGCAGGTGTTTCCTAAAATGTCAAACTGTTCCGTTTGCCAAAGTAAAGGTTTTGATTGCTGGTGTGAACAATATGTTGACAATTTACTTGTTATTATGATTGTTCTTAGTGCTGCTTCACAATCATTTTTATTTATTTTTGTGTTACTCCTCCTTTAGGATTTATGTCATCAGTTTTTGCATGTAGTGTAGATGACAGGGAGTGTGACAGTGACTGCAGCCATACAAACATTAACAGAAGCTGTGAGGGCCTGGTTGATGGGCTTTTGTCAGGGTGACAGATGTTGGCCTATTTTCCACTCACTAATCTAAGCACAGAGCCGACTGCCCACCACACCGACAACACACACACACACACACGCACACAGATTAGATTTTCTCACATATGCACTAATACACACAGACGAGTGCAAACTAACACACTGTCAATCTGACTTTCTCACATTTAAACTGCACACAGTTTCTCCCACAGACACCGATTCACATACTCTCACACACAGTCCTCTGGAGTGAGGTGTCAACAGGATTGGTAGTGACAGTCTGTAACACCACTGACTCCACATTCTTCCACAAACACTCCAAACTTCTTCAGTTCAGGTTGTTCTTTTGAAAAGGTCTGCATCCATAGTCAAACATCCACACAACTAAACTGTCCAGTTTGCGACCAGGCTGCATAAGATCCTCTCAGGGCAGACAGAACCTGGTTAGATCCAAGTAAAAGTTTATTTACATTCCCCAATATTACAAATCACAATTCTGCCTCAGAGAGCATCCTTTGTCCCTAGAATGGGATAAGCTAGCTTTATCACGAGACTAATCTAAAGATTCCACCATTCCACCCCTCCCTCTCTGCTCCCCTACGCTCCACCCAACCCTTCACCTACATCCCTGCAGTGTTTGCTGTCTCAGCTAATGTAGGAATCAGGAGCTTGTCACAGCCACATCTTCAGTTAAGAGCAGCTTGAAGCCTCAGTGTAAGAGGAACAGCGGACTAAAATCGTGTTCTCATTTTGATTAACAGCTGTGAAGTGTCAGTCCTGACTTGGGCTCTCTGATTGGTTAAGAGGTTTAAATAATCAGTTAATTTATAGACTGCCTAAAGGTAAAAAGCAACTTTAAACAACGTCTAACAGTGTGTTCAACGAAAACTGTTCAAATCCTCAATTTTAGAGATTAAGTCACACACAGATTTCTAATTAACCAAGATCACTACTACAACCAAGTTAAGGTGCTAGACTAAATTCAACAGCCAAATTACTAGCTGACAAATTTAACTGTTGACATGACTGTGTGATCCTAGCATCCAATTCTCAAACATAAATGAATGGGATAAAATCCAGTAACCTCGCTCCTCTGGACTTTCCAAATAATACTGGTCTGATAATAAGGAGTTTTTGTTGTGGTTTGTGAAGCTCAAAAAAAGTTCTGTTTGTTATGACATATTCTGCTCTTCTGTATGTCTGTGTGTGTGTGTGTGTGTGTGTGTGTGTGTGTGTGTGTGTGTGTGTGTGTGTGTGTGTGTAAAAGACCGGTGTACCACCACCACTTACGTGAAGCAGAAAAACAGTGTGGTGGAGCCAACGAGGAAGAACGTTGCTGCAGATACTGGGACATAGCGGGAGGGTCGCAAGGGTCTGCTGGGCGGTACCACTGTGTGGGGGAGGGGGGAAGAGGATGGACCCCGCCCACCGCTCTTGCTACTGCCACCTGGCATCACTTCCTGTATGCGGTGCAGCGTGTCGTAGCTGCTATGCTGAGGTACTTATCATTCAACGTTAAATGTTTCTTGTGGTGTACTGAGTGGATTTGTAGTTTTAGAGAAATAACAGAAAAAAAGTTGAAGGACTAGCTGAGTAAGGCTTACTCTTTCACATACAAGAGGAACACGCTCCTGTGTAATACCACACTAAGATGGGAGGAGTGAACACTTTTTTTCCTTGAGTTCTTAGGTCAATCCTGATCTACTGTGTGTATGAGACTAAAAGAAGCTTACAAGTATCTGCTGTGAAAGCCCCCTTTCCCTGTCAGATAGAAAAACAGGAATGGGAAGGGTGGGGGTGAACAAATAAGCCACAGATTACAAAGAGCCTCTATCTTTTACAGAACTGTAGGCAAATAGACTAGTTTAACTCTGTTCTACCTGACATGTCAATCAATTTCCAGTAGAATCAGTCTAGAAAGAGAAACTCTAAATTTTTGTATAACAAGTTAAATAAAGGTTTGGTGAAAGTTTGTGCACTTAAAAAAACATGTCTAAAAAGAGAATTGAGTTCGAGTTGAGTTTGGCCCTGTTAAAGAACAATCAAATCCTGATGAAGATGCCTAATGTGAGCTGGTCCAGACTGATCTGATTGGTCTATAAGTGGGAGTTTGGTGAGGTGCAAGAGTTGGCAGAGGTAAGCCTGTTTTGCTATGGACTTTTAAGACAAAACAAAAGCAACAGTAAGAAATTAATCTGACAGAAAGAAAAAGTTGACGAGAACTTGAAAGCCAAATCTCTGGGGTGATGATTTGCCTCAGCGTATGACTTTCGTTAGATGGGAAATTTGGCAAATAGCAAAGTGTGCACTAGTGAAAGGTGTGGAGAACTGAAAGTTTCAGCACCCAGGGATCAATAGTCTGGGCGGTTTTAGCAGCGTGAGGAAAAAAGTCTGATGACTAAAAAAAAGACAAGTTTCTCGGTTAGGGAAGGAGACAATCAGCCTTCAGTCCAGGACTCGTATGTGAAACAGCAGTCTGTAAGCGGGCCAGTGGAGTAGCCTGGTTTTCCTGTGTCGGGGCATCCCTAAAACCCCACGGGTGGCTGATTTAAACCAGCTCACCTGTCGAGTGCACCAGGGATGTGAGTGGAAGACAAAAAGCATGAAGTGATGGAAGATCCAGTAGAACATCCAAGAGTCTCCATGTAAATCAAAATGTTAAGAATCAGCAGAAAATCATAGCACTGATGTGAAGCACTGAGGGTGTGTGTGAACAGATAAGGTTGTTATCTTCTATTTCAGCCAATAATGGCAACATAGAACAACTCCCCTCCCCTGCTGGTCTCCTTGTTCCACTGTGTTAGTTGATGGCCACGCCTGTCAGTTATGCAAGTCTGCCTCCCAGCTACAGACTCTTTTCTTTTTTTGCCCTCTACTGCAGAGACTTCTTGGACCTTCCCTAAGCTTCCTTCCCGAGTGGAGAGCACGCCCACTTGCAACAATCCCTCAGAGAATACAGTCTCACTGGAGCAACTGTCTACAATGCCTTTTCCTCATCCAGCATTGATCAGTGGCCAGAGGTCATGGTACTGAGTATCAACAGGTCATCCACGATCCAATAAAGAAAGTTATGCTTGGTCAGGATGCTGCACCTGCAGTAGTAATGACAGAAAGAAAGTTGGTTAAACAGCAGGCACAGTCGCATATAAACACGTTTAAAATAACCTACACAGTGTTGATAGTATTGCATTTTCCCATGTCCACTGCAACTGTTATTACACAACTACTTAACAGTGTCTGCACACCACCAAAATGTGACCGCAAGGACCTTCCTGGAGGACCAAGAAACCCTTGAGGAAGTCAGAAAATCAACCTCAGTTTCAACCACAGGAACAAGACTAAATTTAGTTCCTGTAGTGTACTTAATGTCTCTGCTCCAGGGGGTAGAAAATTAAAGCAGGAACTGGAGCTTTTAAGGAAGTTACTAAACTACAAACTAAGGTTGTTTCATGCTATTCAATAGTATTAAAGTTGATGATCAAAGCATGTACGTTTGATTATTACCTGTATTGAAATAAAGAAAAAAGCAACTGAGCAGAAATTCGAACCTGTGTCAAATGGGTGCCACATTCACACAGTATTCCAAAAGGTTTTTTAATAATATTTTGAGAACTTTCGAAGGCATTTATTCATAGCAGCAAACAGGTCACTAGCACTAAGTCTTTAAGTACATTACAATACTTACATACCATTACTTAACAGTTTCAGTGGAGAACTGAGTACTGTACAGTGTTAGTATTATTTTTATTAAGTTAAAGATGTAAATACTTCCTCCACCACTGGTGCTCAATTCCTGTTGTCACTCCTTTAAGGGTTCTTGTAACTGACTTTCTGAGATGGTTACCATATCATGAAAATGTCATACCGTTGCAACCCTAAACACATCAGTAAACACAGAGAATGATTTAATGCTTTCAGAGTTTATCTGATGCCTTGTGGATCTAATTTGTCTGATTTTCATATATCATATCATATTTGCAGAGATTTGAGTTTCCATAAACCATTAAAAAAATAATTATAGCCTAATTATGTGTGTGGTGGTCTAATGTAAAATAATAATAAAGGTTCAGTATTAACAATTGCTAATTTAAATCTAATAAATGTTTTTCTTTCTGTAATGAAGACTTTGATAAGCTACTGTCTGCTGACCACATTAAACCTGATACCATTCACTACAACTATTCATAAACACACCTGAGAAAATATTAACATTATAGCACAGATTCATCACTTAGGTTACAAAGATGAACTACTCAATGAGCATTATAAGAAAGTCACTTTCTTCATGAACTATCAGCATTCAATTAAAATATAATGACATGTAAAGAGAAGCTGCCTTTTCATTATCACTATAGTCTAAACTCCCTGACCACTTTCTCTCTCCCTCTCGCTCTATGCTGTTAATCAGAAGGCAAATGTAGTGAACTTATGATAACATCAGAGATTTATATCATTGCACGTCATTATATTGTTGCTGAATCAGGTGAACCTGGCTGTTCAAAATCAACCTTGTTTGTTCATCTATGAGAAAACATTTCCCATAAAAAACAGATGTTCCAACTGCATATAGCATCTTTAAGGTTTAGCTTATATCTATAAAAATAAAACTAACAGTGAAATATTATGCATGGGACTTATCAACAGTGGTGTGCTAACGTGTTCATGTATAACATATGTAAATTATAGTTAACTTTCAGTCAAGTGTATAAACAGGCTAAGCTAGTTAGCTCAGAGCAGCAGCGAACGCTTTTTTAACAATATTCACTCAATGGAGCTTCAACCTGACACTGGGAGTCACAGTATAATCTAATTTAATATTACACTGACCCAACTTACTTACTCACTTTAACTTGTGCCTTGAAAATTCACTGGACCTAGAATTACTTTTTTTTCCTCCTCCACTGCTTTTACTGTGACTCCATCCATTATCCTAACTGTCATGCTCTTATAAAAACTACTGCTTATAAACCCGTAACACAGTCATTTGAATCCACTGTTACCTGCCCCCAACAGAAACACAGGCAAATCTAACATTATTTGATAGTAATCAGTTGAATCATGTTCTCAAGCATCACTAAAAAGGATCTAAGATCACCACTAACCAAAACTCCAAGAATGTTCTTTTGTCGAAGATGTCAAGCATGAAAATAATCACCAATCATAGCCCTCACAAAGATTATTTTATTTTTTTGTTAGCTTATTTTTAATTATTCTGTTTAAAAGTGATGTGTGTAAGTGTTTCAGTAGCAGTGTGCAGTATGCATGACCTCAATTTGACAGGAACATAACTACACATTAGATCATTCACTTTGTAGCTTACTACAACATGGCATGTTTACGTAAAGAGTACCGACTGTACACACTGAGTGTTTACTAGACAGAAAAAAAACTTTTCGTAAGTAACCGTGTCGCCAACAAGGACACTTTGCTCTGCAGGACCAAAGTGTCAGTAAATCCACCACCTGCCTCTTCGATTCATTACAGAAAACTTACAGCTCAGCAGCTTAACCACAGATAGCTGTTTGTAGAGACAAAGTCAGGTAGAGATACAGTCTCTGTACACAGCAGTTCAGTTTATGAACCCTTCAATCAATAAACAGATGAGTGCACCTGTTCAGGTCGGCAGGATGGATGGATCCATCTTCCTAAACTTTATCTATTACAGCTGTCTCATTTGTCAGCATTAATTGTTCTCTGCCACAACCTGTACTGGTGTCCATGGTGGTGTCACACCAAATAGAGACTCTACAAAGTCAAGGAAAATAAAGGAATTATTCTCCGACTCTCAGGTCTGCACCCTATTAGAAAACCCTGCATACTAAGCTATCACACTCTAAAAATTATGTCTCTGGCAATGTGGCAGAGTGATATATTTCTCTTTACTTACTACTTATTTCTCCCTGAATAATTAATAATAATAATATTTTTAACTCACTATAAAGAGTAAGAAGTTAATTTACCCAATGTATTACTGACCCTGGAAGAAATGACATGCAATGTATTTAGATCTACAGCAGCTACAGTTATTAACGTTAAGCAATGCTACTAGGGATGAGAATTGATAAGATTTTTACGCTTACGATTCCATTTTCGATTCTGTTTAACAATTCGATTCTTTGTCGATTCTCCTATCGATTCTTATTTTTAAAAAAGGAGAACACACAGGTCGATTAGCTTAGAACTTTGTTTTATATCTTATCTTTGAACAAGATAGAAATTTAGGAGTACAGTAATAGCAGGTTTTACAATAAGGCAAACCTCGCTAACATAATATGCAATGTTAGTTGATGCACACACACCTGCCGTATTAACGGGAGAGGACGTGCAAACGTTACCACTGCTGCTGGGTTGAGATTCACTAGTCTGGAGCGGATCAAAAACACGACATTCATTTAAGGTTATCACGTGTTTTGTGAGCAAATGCTTTTGCATATTCATAGTGTTTCCTCCCTTTGATGAAATATCCACTTTGCAAGTTGCCCTGTTGTCATCCTTTCTTTTAAAGTATAACCAAACTTTTGAGCATTTGTGCCGCTTAGGTGCCATGTTTCCTGCTGGGTAAATGATGCTAAGCAACGTGCGTGGTGACGTCATTCGAGGCGACTGGAATCGATACGGGAATCTTTTGCAAAACTGGCAAACAATTCCAAGGAATTGAAACAATGGGCTTTCAATTCCCATCCCTAATCTCTTCCTTGTCTCAAACAATCACATTTGTATCTCTGCCTCTGTGTCTGAAAATCTTTCAGTGTTAGATGTCTAGGTGTCAGCTTTCAAACAGGTCTCCTAAATATTATGTTTCTATACAACTAACTGCAAGTGACTGGTAGAAACATTATTTACCTCTCTGACAGTAATTTTCCATCAGCACATTTCTCCAGGAAGCAAACAAATTAAGTTCTCTTTGAATATTCCTGATTATGATCTATGCATCATTAACCAGGATAAAATTGAAATAAATCACCTTCAACTTGTGAAATATCTGTCCTTCCTCACCCTTCCCACATTTAGATTTTTGCCTAGAAGCCAATGTGATCCTGCTCTGGTGCACACGTCCCCCAGGAGAAAAATCAAGTTGCATGTTATGTAGTAACACAGCCTTATTAGGATTAGTAAGTTTAATAATATTACAATTTCAGAAATTGTAATGCCTTGCTTTACTGCCTACTGAAAAAAGCAACAGTTTCTCCATTAATAACTTAGCTCATTCTGAGACATATCATAAAATGTAACATTACAGTAAATGTTCAGTTGCAGCTGGCTGAGTATACGCAATAAATCCAGCTAGATGTGGTTTAATTACCACCAAAGAAATCACTTTAAGGTCATTTGGTCAAATTTTGAAAGAAGTTTGAACACGCCTAGTTAACAAGGGCGATGCTTGTATTTTATCCAGTCAAACCTACAAGAGGTGCATTGTAACAGACAATACACACCCAGCCTACAAGTCAGATCAGATAAATAAGTTTCATTATCTCACAGGTACATGAAACAGCCTAAGGCCGGATTCAGACAGCCCTGTATGGAAAAAAGCAGTGGTGTGGTACATGAAAACATTGATACAACAAAATACGCTGTGAGAAAGTCAGTTGGAGGAACAGATATATGTATTAAAAGCTCTTTAGACACCAAAAAACAGAACAATTTAAGTATTAGATATGATTTTGTGAAGTGCTTTGTTTACTGTCTTTGGCTGTGATTATCTTGAGGTGTAAATAGAGCATTCAGGAACACAACTTGAATGTATGCGATTGTTTAACACAGCCACTGATTATCAACCACAAGTTCTACTTGAATTTTATGTTGGTTTAGGTCTTTATACATATGTTGGTTATCTTATTACCGGGGAGTGTTGAAAGGAGGAGAAAGGTTCCCTTCAACCAATGAGCCAATCGCCAGCGAGGAGTCACCATATTTCACAACCCTCTACAGTTATTTTAAGTAATAAACAAATTGACTTGTCTGCTGACATGCTTTAACACTTGTTTATAGTTGTATTTTAACCTTTATTTATTCTGGGTAGTTTCAGTGACAGGCTCATCCTGATCAGTTTCGCACGGGAACATGGGAATGTATCTATGAAAGCAAACGATATGCCAATGAGACACTACACCCAGAAAGGGATGGTTTACCTTACTAAGTGCTACAACTAAACAAGATCTGATCAATAGTTCACTTGTATTGTTGTAAAATACAGCATCCGTTCTCCATCAGGGTGAACTTTCAATGTACTAAATGTAAAAAAAAAATCCCCACAATGCACCTGCTCACATTTAGAAGCCCACAGCATCACCAGCACCTACACAAACAGATAGTGGGTGTGTATGGCCCGCTGCAGTCACGGCAGCAGCAGCTTGATTGTCGGTGCACCAAACCCACAAAACGATAGGTTTTACCCACAGATACAACTTAATGTCCTGACCACGACATTATATATTAACTCTGACTTGAACATTTGGTTTAAATCGAACGGCTCACTGAGGTCTAAAACGATGGCTCATAGATACAGCTGAGCCAGGTGACACGCAAACCCTCAATGGATTTATTCAAATGACCCAGCAGCGCCTGATTTGACAGCTCAGTGGACACGATGCAGCCCAGGCGACACCGATCAAGCTGTGCATTAAAGAGCAGAGCATCACGCCAAAATACTAAGACACTCTCAAAGTTCAGGGTGGTGGTTTTGACGAGAAAATCTACGTTTTAACACATCGTGTAAAACCTTTTTATCTTACACCGTGTGGGATCCTCGCTTGAGTTACATCGGTGTGCATGTATATTTCGTGTAATGGCTTCTGGGTTTGGTTACCGATAAGCAGAACCGCGTGTCCACTGCCAAATTTAGAAAACTGAATTTGTGCAAGTGAGCCATGTTCAGCCCACGCTGGGCTCGCTCGCTCGCTAAGGTTGAAGCCGGGGTGGGGACGCATAGCTAGCGACAAAGATAATATCGCTACGGAACCGGGGCGAGGAGCAAAAGTAAAGCTGAAGTCCAATTTACATCCCATGGTTAGAAGAACACCATCTGTGTTATATCAAACTGGTGACTGTAGCGAGTCCATGGCGATGAAATGAAAGTACGCTAGGGTGGAGAACCACTAACTTGACGTTATGACACGACCGTGAAAATTCTAGCTTCATTGGCTGTAATATAAAAAGATAAGTACCACACTAAAGCGAAAATATGATTCATGGTTTAACGTTGGGAATAAACTGTGTCATCTAAGTTACGAGTCTCAATATAACACCAGTGAAGGAGCTTCTTTCGTAACGTTATATACTATTAACGTTAGCTAGCCTTAAGCTATTCAGGTCTCCATTGGTTAGCCCTGCCTAGCAGCGGGCTAACAATTCAACTCACCTGTGAGGGGTTTTACAGTGGCTCAAGGTGCAGCGGTGAGTGGGTTCTCACAGCCGTAGTCGTGTTATTTCCACTTGTGGTTATAAGTCCTTATATCCATTTTATCCATACGAGTCATTGTGCAGTGCAGCCTGGCTGTGCGGGTGTTGTTTTGGTGGCTAGCTTTCCTAGCGCCATGCGAATGTACAGATAAATGGTCGGCTAGCTAGCAAGCCACATATACGTCTGACGTTATTTTACTACAGGCAGCTAGCTTAACCAACTGTTAGCTAAGGGTGGAAGCTGCTTGGGTTTTGGGACTTCTTTAAAATAGCTAGCATCTGTCTACAGGCCGCACCGCCAGCGTAGAAGTTAAAACCATGAATACCACGAGAAAGTAATCCCAAAACAATGATG
Source organism: Ctenopoma multispine (assembly GCA_034779795.1). Classification (NCBI taxonomy): domain Eukaryota; kingdom Metazoa; phylum Chordata; class Actinopteri; order Anabantiformes; family Anabantidae; genus Ctenopoma; species Ctenopoma multispine. The sequence goes on from JAUYWH010000001.1 coordinate 25,304,121, forward strand.
TACTCTTCTCATGTATCCAGAATGTTGGTGGCCAAGAGATTCCCAGAGGCCGACATACTAGTCAGTACTACAGCACTCTGATGCCTGGGTCCAACAGCAGAATTGTCGCAATGAGAATAACACTGGTTGGACAACAGGGGTGTCAGTCAAGCTGCACGTCTAATCGATTGCTTCTCCGAAGCCCCTCCCATCCTCTTACACACATGCACACACACACACACACACACACACACACACACACACCACTAAACCATGATTAAATGTATTCTCCAACGCATACAAGCACAGTCCAGGGCTTGTTGACTGAGCTGCAATAGATAATAAAGAGCCTTGGTAATATATTTTATTGTCACTAAGAAGGCCTGCTACATAATCTGTCTTTGACATGAGGTTTTAATCCTCTCATGTGACACACTGACACAGTAACGTATGTTTGTGTGTGTGCGTGTGAGCTGGGTGCATAAAGTGTATGTTTATTCTCACTGAGCACTCAAGCACTTACAGTATAGTGCGTGTACACACACACACAGGGAGAGAGACACACACATAGAGGCTACACAAAAGGGAGATTAAAATGACAGCAGGGGCCATGAGGATAAGCCCACACAACCAAGCTCCTCATCAACACACACACACACACACACACAATAACAAATCTGAAATCCTGCCACCAGGAAATCATGGACTTGGATTGTGGTTCATTGATTTGTGTGTGTCTGTGTTTGCTGAAGCCCCTTGGCAGTTGGCGTATGAGTTCATAAAGCTCTGAGGCAATCATCGAAGCACTGAAAAAACAATGGATGTTTTTGTGATGACCTATTTGCCACAGAGGGACAAAAAAGAAAATAGTTTTTCAGCATATGTGCTTTTATGCATTTCAGTAAAGATTAGATTCACATTTCTTCAAGCCTCTCTTCCAGTGTTTTGTTGCTGTTGGTTTTTACAATTGATTAATCATGTTTAGGTTAACATTTAATTTTACAAGGAAAATGCACAAATGGTCTACCAGGACAACTTATTAACTGTGTTAACTGTGTTATATCTTATACAGTATGTCACATAAATCAACCAGAAATACTGCCAGCCGCATACTGTAAGTAGAGCTAAGGGCTCTTTGTTTTCATAGAGATGGAGAGAGCAGTGAAGTTCTGCAGCCCTTTACGTCATGATGCCACCAACATGTCTGAAAAATATTACAAATCTAGAAGAAAACTCTTTTGCACTCATTTGTCTGCACTGTTATTTCTGGTCAAAGTCAAAGCCTTGAAGACTGATCAAGCAATGCACTGACTCCCTAAGGTCTCAGTCATTATCCTTCTGTGTCTGCGTTACGCTACGCTGATAGTCATAAAGAAAACACTGTGGGATTTGATTTCCTGTATTCTCCAACTAAAGAACAAAAGTTAACACAAATCTCTTGCACACACATCATCAGTCCAGTTTGATTTGTTGACACAACTTAAGCTTCTTACTGGCTTTGCTTTTAAGGCCTTTTTAATTTATGACTTTTATTTATGTCAAAAACACGAGCAGAATCTCCAGTGAAGGAAAGTTTGCCCACAACACAATTTCATCTCACAGTTTTTATAATTTTAATGGTTCACATTTCTTCACAACAAATCAAAGCACAATTACAAAATTAGGTCAAAAGGCGAATAAACACAAGATATATATTTATTATTTACAGTAAAAAATATTAGTCATCTGGTCAGATAAATATATTTTACTCTTACATTAGATTTGAAATTGTTTGGTAAAACTGAACACAGTGAGAGGTGATAAAATAAAAGCACCTGGTCTACAACAGATTAAACTACCACCTTCCTGAGGACTACAATGTTTTACAACCTGTAGACGTCATGCCATCATTTGCTCGGCCAGAGTTTCTGTGTTGGCTTGCTTTATATTTTACTCCTAAAAGTATCCCTGCTGCATAACATGTTGTTGTCTGTAGGCAGCCATCAGACGAGCAAGTCGCAAAAAAAAAACTAACCCTAAGATTTTAAATACGCTGTGTTCTCATACTTAAACATCACCACATCAAACACACTCAGGTGCAAATCATCATAGTTGGCTACATCTTAGAAATACATTTTGTCACATTTGTCTGTTAACAGATGTTTGTGTGTGTTCTCAGTGTGCAGCCGTTTAAAACAAAACTCTTTCAATCTTCAGCCATCATGCTTCAGTCAAATAAAGCAGCTGTACTTTTTAATTCATAATCACATCATTTTAGGTTTTGCTCAGATAGGACAAATACCTGTTTGTTCAGTAATTTTAAAAAATGTCAATCAAAATGATGACATAGTTAGATTTTATGTTATTTAATACTGACATTACTTTTATACTGACACATTCACTTCCTGCGGCTGTGCACATGCTTGCTTTTTTCAGTTTTTCAGGGTTATAAATTTTGTTTCTGTAATTAGCAGTAATTAACCTTAAAAACATTTAAAACATATGTCACGTGTCAAAATAACAAATAATGCTAATAACAGGAATATACAATAATGCTTAATTGGATTGATTCTTGCCATGCATTCACTGATTTATTATTATAATGCAAGCAAGACATAAAGCTATGCTTGTAAAATATCTGTAAACACTCAAACTGTATTAAAGAGGATAAAACATGCAGAAACACTGGTATGGTCCTTGAATTTTTCTATTTGTTTCAAAGAATTTAGGGCTGGAGGTTTTCCCTGAATTCAGTTCAACAGTCAATCACATAAGCTGGTCTCAATTCAGGGGCTGCATCCTTTGAAGAAAAAGATCTTCGTGGCCCACAAAGGCCACACCTCTGTAGACAGACAGTGAATCCAAAGAGATGCTCTGGTCTACAGAGACAATTGTGGCACCAGCTGTCAGCAGCCAGTTAGGCAGCTCTGCTTTGGCAATATTCTCGTTTCGTCACCAGCATCAGAGATTCTTGGGAGAGGTTGGGCCTCAGAAGATCCACCCAGTGGAACCTCATTTTTATTTAAGGAATTACCTTGTTGCGAAGCTGTGAGAGCAGTCTTTCAAAATGCAACCGTCGAAGAAAGCAGCCCCCAAATTGAGGAGCAGATCCCTATAAACAAGGAAACCACATGTAATCTCTACACAGCAGAGCTGAGATTCAAACCCCAGGCCATTGTGCTAACCACTGAGAAACCTTTACATATTATTTTGTAATGATCACGTGATTAAACCTAATGAAAGCCTAAAGAGAAGCCTGACATCAGGATTACAAATGTAACGTCCTGATCTATAACAGAGGCTCACAATATGCCGCATTACATCTGGCTTATGTTTGGTTTGTTTGAAATTAGCTAAAATAAATCATGGTTTGGTGATGTCATATCATGTCATAATTTTCACACCAGAATGAGGCTTCATCCATGTCCTCAGAATACTGAACTGTATATAATAAACTGAACTGTAATTCAGAAAACACTGTTATCTAAGTTGCGTCTCCGTCCCTCAGTCTTAACCCGTGTAACCATTTGGTGCGTATTCATTAGCTGTGATCTCATTGGCTTGGTCCTTTGGGGCTCCACTAGCTGATTGGGTGAGAGGAGCGTGCTCTTTCTCTGACTGGCTAACAGCCAGCCAGTCATGTGTAGCCTTTGCCCTCATCAGGTTTCTACGGTGATACAACAGATAGCCTGGCAACAGGAAGCCAGCCAGGGAGAAGATGAGGAGGCTCAGATTGATCTGTTGTAAGGAGAGACATGTCAGTGCATGTGACAAACCTGTTAGAAATCCTGCTGTATGTATTTGCATACGCGCGCGTGTGTGTGTGTGTGTGTGTGTGTGTGTGTGTGTGTGTGTGTGTGTGTGTGTGTGTGTGTGTGTGTGTGT
>JAUYWH010000001.1:25314574-25342456 GCA_034779795.1 Ctenopoma multispine
TGTGTGTGTGTGTGTGTGTGTGTGTGTGTGTGTGTGTGTGTGTGTGTGTGTGTGTGTGTGTGTGTGTGTGTGCTTCCTACCCAGTAAGGATCTCCATTGAGGGGTCCAACCATCAGTATAAAGAGTGGCTGCTGGAGCAAGGCAAAAGCAGCACTGATCATTGACTGCATGCCTGTTAGGGTTCCAAAGTGGTTGGCTGGATACCTGGAACAGGATTTGAGATGGAATTGGTCAACAATCAGCAGGAGAAAGAAGTTTTATATTCATTTAATAATAATATCAATCATCAATATATCAACGTAGTACTCACACAGCAGCATAGAGGCCCCCACAGCACGAGTGGATAAATCCTCTCACTACAGTGTGCAGAACAAATGACACCATCTGACAGAGAAAGAAAAACACAAATTAACGGTCATGAACATGTCATTATGTTTGTGTTGTGCTACTTTATTCATGCCCGCAGTCAAACTTTGATATACAGTATTTTCAAACCTGTACAGGCAGGTTGTCAATCATGGAAATGATTCCAAAGGTAACCAACAGGAGGTTGGTGAAGATGAAAGCTCTCGTGGCATTGGTCAGTTTCTGGATCTTTCTGTCTGTCTTTGGGGGATCTGATTGGCTGAAAGGGACATAGGTCAGATATTAAAGAAGTAAAAAGCTATAAAAGATATGTTTAAGATGCTGCTGTTATTAAAGTGACTTCACCTTTTACAGTGCTGCAAGATAAACCTGAAAGCTTTGATCTTATCTTTAAATAAAAAAAATATCAAACAATTTACATGTATAATATACATATATACTCTCTTCATACCTCTTCTCTGCTTGTGAGTTTGCATTCTCCTCTTCACACTCCTTCATTCTCCAGTCCATGATGTAGCCAATCAGAGGACAGGTCGCGAGACACAGCAGCTGCATTGTGCCGAACACAGACGAGTAGAAACCAACTGGGGTGGACGTGCAGAGACGGAGCGAATGCAACAGAATGGAATGGAAAAGAGGAAATAGGAGACAGATAATTACTGCCATAGCAGCAGCCAGTCCAAGAGGACAGTAACCACACGTCAACTGTGTATCATGCCCAGAAACCAGCACTTACCTTGTTCATCCACCTCCTTCTGCAACTCTTCTGAGGCTAAAACAGAAAAACAGCAGCTCAGAGATCCCCACACAAGCTTTAACACTCATTCTGATGTCCACAATATTCATCACCATCAGTCATCATTTTGACCCTGCTTATGTGTATATGCAGTACCACACACACACGTATACACATTTACACATGTACACTACAGGTGTGTTTTCTTATCTATGTTCGGTTCACTGAAATATATTAGCTACTTAATTAAAAACATGTCTAAGTTATTATTTACGGTTAGGGTTGCCGTGGGTGACCAGAAACTCCAGCATCTTGTTCATGGCGCCCATGAAAAAGATGAGCCTCAGCTGGGTCATCGCCATGGTGATGAGACTCCACAAAAAGATGGGAGAGCACACAGACCGACAGAGCGGCACTGAGCCTGGACAAGGAGAGAAAGCAGAGTGTAAGCAGACACTTTAGGACAGGTGCTGGGCTTCTCTTTTTCCAGGGCCAATTCGATCAACAATTCAGTTTAGGTCTAGTTAGTTTAGGAAAAGTCCCAGAATGCATTATTTCAGAGGTTAATGGCCATAACTGATTGAGGAGTATCCTACTGGTCCTTGCTGTTATTCTTATTAGCAGAACTGAGAACCGGTTTAAAACACTCCCAGAGATGGAATACAGCATGAGACACATTGATGAGACTTATAAAAGAGAGACACACACGATGAGTGACACTTTCAGTTAAAGCCTCAGGGAGTTTCACACACCGCAGACAGTGTCACTGTTTGTTATCAGTTGGTCCAAAGTCAAAGTCAAATGCATTTGCTGTTATGACATTGTTTTGTGATAGTTGTGTCAAACAACAGAGCCACAGTATTTCTGTGTGTTTTGGTTTGTAGCAGACTTAATATATATTATACTATACTATACATACTCGAAATATATATAAAAATATATATATATCTATATATGTATATATCTATACATATATAGATATATAGATATATCTATATCTATATATATATATAAAAAACTAGAAAATGTTTGAAATCGCTACGTCTGCTGATTTGTTTTTACACAAAAAACATGAGGCTTATTTTTCCCTCAGAGAAGTTACTAGCTCTCTGCTTTTTTTGTAAATAGATAAATAATACATTTATAAACATGCTTGTGCCTCTCTAAGTGTGGTTTAGTATTTCTTATGCTCATTTAGGTTGTAAACTTTGAGACAGTGTTACAGTCATACAGGGCTGTGACTGTAACCAAACTGTAACTGTAACTGACTGTAACTGTCAAACTAAAAATTGTTGCATCTGCTGTCATTTAGTTAAAAAATGTGTGTATGCTAAAATTTACACAAAGAACCAGGACTAGTTCTAACTGATATGAATTTAAAAGAGATTTCCACCAATTTTATCCATCAGTCACAGTACTTGATACTCTGATGATGTCAGCAGGGTTTGGTTTTTGAGCACATATATCTTATTTTTCACATTTGAAATGTGCCTCATGTTGCTGTGTGCTATTTTTAAATAAATATAGATTTTTTTTATTATTGACTTCAAAATCATTGCATTCAGTTTTTATTTACATTTTACACAGTGTCCCAACTTTATTGAAAGAGCTGTACAATCAAAGTCACGTACATGATAATGTTTCTTACCCTGAGCTGCACTTTGGTCGTCTGTCTGCTCGGGTTCTGACTGCTTGCCTCCCACTGCGTCTTCCATGATGGTCACATGAGTGACGTACATGTCTCCTGTCACCTTGTCCTCTGTCACAACCCCATTCAGCTTCACCTTTTTACTGCCCGAAGAAGAGAACAAGATAGAATAATACATATCAAATTACCCTAGAACTTATCTATGGGGTTCACACAGTAAGAAGGAAAGTCATTCTCTGCTCCTATCACCATATCTTCACATGTTAGGAAGCATCTATGACTGCTTTTCAAGTGTCCACTGAGGCATAAAGCTCAGAGTACATGTGTTAACGCTGACCTGACTAGTTAAACCAGAGGAAAAGAAATATTCACCACAGTACTTTTAAAACTGCAGAAACTAATCAATATTCTTACATCAACAGTTCCCCTCTGCTCTACAAGCATTTTTAGCATCTTTAGTTTACAGCCCACACTGCTGTGTTTCTGTCTTATCACTTATCCATATACTGTGTCTCCAGCAGCAGCAGCAGCAGCAGCAGCAGCAGCAGCAGCAGCAGCAGCAGCAGGGGAGCAGAGGAGCGTTTAGCAGCTAAAATCTCTAATATTTTTTATGTTCATAACATAGACACAGACATAACTTTAAACATGGCCGCACATATAACACAATGGGCACACACGTTCCTCAGGGACAAACACCACTCTGCCCATGCTCAATGTCAATGGGTAGATTCAGGTTACAGCCTGAGACACGGCAGACAAGTGAGCATCAGCGCTCACAGGGCTCGCCTCTAAAACAGCTTCTTTCCAGCCACTGTCAGACTAGTGGCACAAGACAATCAAAGAAGAAGGAAGTACCTTATTTCACAAATCACATAACTCCACAGAAACAGACTATATTTTTTATTTTCTCTTACACTAACTAGTCTGTGCACTAGAACTCTGTCATATCACAAACCTACTAGGTGCATCTTTCCTTCCTTCTACACACTATATAACATAATCATATTGGTAAAATAATTCAACATAGGAGGTGCAAAAGTTATATCAGTGCAATATCAATGTCTCATATGAAAACTTAGAAGACAAAAGAAGAAGGTGTTGCTAAATGGATGCTAATGTCACTTTTTACCCGCTGAATGTGTACATGGGCTGCGAAGCTTTTCTAAAACAACTACTTTGGCAACTTTGTGAGATGATAATATATAATTGACCAAACTAAAACTCACATACAAGTCATTAATGATGCTACTGTGTAGCAACTGACTGAAGGAACTGACTGACTGATTTCTTAATCTGTAGCTAAAAAGTATAAAATCAAAAAATCTAAAATCATTTTGTGTAAACACAGTGATAACAATGTTTAAGTGGCTAAACAGGATTTACAGCATAGGTTACTGACGTGTATCTGATGTCTTCAGGTGCAGGGAAGGATTCAGCCGGCCAGTTTAGAAAACAGTTAAGGACGACCACACAGGCCATACCAGACCAAACCCACATGATAACACGGAAGGACACGCCAAGGTCATAAATCACCTGGAGAACACAGGAAAGACAAGGAGAAAGGAGGAGGAGTTGGGAGAAATGCAAGAGAGGAGGGAGAATGTATGTTTTAAAACACAGCATACATCAGTGTGTTGCAAAATTAATCTTGTGCATTACTACACAAAACTGCTACTTAAAGGTAATCACTTGAAACCCACTCCACGTTCACTATTTAAACAGATCTCTGCAAAGCCATCTAAATTCATTCAAATGTAAATCAGAAAATATTTTACTGCGAAAATACTCACTTTATTTAAGGAGAAAGAAAAAGAGGCCAGATCTCAGCCCAACTCTTGTGTAGGTATGTAGTGTTTAAAAGTACTACTAACTACTTCAATCACTGTGAATGTAGTTTAATTGCTGTATTCAGAAGGTCCAGTTACTGATGAACAAGTAATGTGACTCTTCGGAAGACAGATAGACAGATTAGAAGTTTCTCAGACTGAGCATGCAGCTAGAGTTTGTCAAAAGACACATGGGAGACTCTGGAAGAAGGTTTTATGGTCTGATGAGATCAAAACTGAGCTTTCCCCACATTGAAGCATGGTGGGTGGGAGCATCATATTGTGGGGATACTTCTCTGCTTTTTCCTGTCCTGAAAGGCTTGTAAAGGTTGAGTGTAAAATGAATGCGGAAAAATATAGAGAAATCCTGGAGGAAAACCTGATGCAGTCTGCACAGTGTTGTGACTCAGGAGAACATTTCTTTTCCAGCAAGACAAAGAGCCTACAAGCACACAAAGTTAAAAAAAATACAGTATAAATGCTGTAGAGTGGCCCAGTCAGAATCTAGACCTCAATCCAATTAAGATTTGTGGCTGGTCTTAAAAAAGACTGTTCACTCACAATCCCTATGAAACCTGACAGAGCCTGAGCAGTTTTACAAAGAAGATCAGGGAAAAATTGAGTCCAGATGGTCAAAGCTGATTGAGATCTGTCCGCACAGGCTCAATGCTTTAAGTGCTGCCAAAGGTGCTTTTACTAAATACTGAGATGAAGTGACTGTTTTATATTTTTAATTCATGACTTAGTCAAAATCTGCTTTGACTTTGGCATAAAACAGTATCAGTAGTAACAGTATCAGTGTGAAAAAAAATGACCAAGATTCAATGAAAATGTCCAAAGGTGTGAATACTTTATGTTGACATTGTATTTTTGTATATATATAAAATATATAAAATATATATTTTGTCCAGACAATACTTTTGCGCTTTTGCTTAAAAATATGTAAAAATTATATATAATATGTCAAAACTGCATAAGTCAAGTTAAGAACGATCCTAAATAAGATCCTAATTTTGAGAAGTTGTACTGTATGCATGCATGTGTATTGAATAGGTATGTATATGTGCGGGCAGGTGTGTGTGAGCACCTTGACACCAGGGAAGGTGACGGCTGAAGAAGCATAAGAGCCAATCATCAGGGAGAGGATGGTTGATCGTACATTCCCAAACATGTTTGGTAGCTTCACAAAGGAGACAAAGAATAATGAGAAAGACATAACATCATCTTAGTAAATGTTCGTGAATCCTCTTAACATTTGGGGTAAATGTATTAGTCGTGTCTCTGTCCAGTGATCTTTGATCTTTGTTGGACATTTATCTTAAAATATATTGTACTTAATGAAATAAATAGTTTATATAACATTAATAAATAGTCATTTGAGTGGTGAGGTACTCGAAGTGCATCGAGTACCTCACCAGTAGATGGCGCTGTTGATTATTATATGCACAAACTGTTCAACTGACGTAGAGCTGGTAACACAAACACACAGACACACACACACACACACACATATACACAATGAATAACGAAATAAAAACTGACAATGACACAATGTTAGTCTCTATGCAAGTTCAGTTCAGGGCAAACTTTACATGTATGTGGTCTTACAGCCAACACTCTGTCCTCTCCACGCACACAGTCCCTGTGTTTTTGGTTTTTGGTCACGACAACTCAGAATGTGTGTGGGTGTGTCCATGTGAATATTCTCCGGCCAGGCAGATGGTAAGTTTTGGGGGTGTGTATGTGGGCGTGTGTCTACAGACTTTCATTCTAACTATAAATGCAGTCAGGGCACAGCTCATTGCACGTGGCAGCACTGCAGGCCTCTGCCCTCAGTTTAAACTTACTGCTCATATCACATTTTTCAGATGACTGTCCATTTCTAGAATGCTAGAATATCACCAACAGTATGTCCCACACCAGTATGGGCTGAGGAGAGGCAGCAGAAATACACAAGTAAAAGCACATTTACTTGCCTAAAATAAATAATAAGAGTCACTTACTCTTTACTCAAGCAGAAATATTAGTAAATTTACATGCTCAATATCAAATAAAAGTATAATATTACCCTGAATTGTAGTGTAAAGTAAAAATAAATTAGGTAGACTGCTTCAGGAAATGTACTTTATTGTTTCTGAGTAAATAACATTTACCACCTCCGGAACCTTTTGTTGATTTCACTGAAGGTGGCACATAATCATGTCTAATTTACACTTTATTAATCACTATAGGGAAATATAAAAGTCAAACAGTTTGTTCACACACAAACAATGTAATGTTAATGTTAATATGACTATATGTATTGTGTTCTAAATTCACAAATGAGGAAATAATAGTGACTGAGTGACTGACCTAAATCTTTTTCTGGGTGGTGTTAGGTGACTGCTAGATGACCTAGGGCCTAGTTCATCTATAACCTATCATTGTTGCTGGTAGTACACAAATTCAAGCATCATACAGTGATCTGCTGTAGGTAAATGCCTGAAACTGTTAGATAAGAATGCTCTAAATTTGTATATGTTTGTGACAGAAAGCTGCCCTAGTTATGTTACAGACAGATTTTTCAAATGGAGGTTCTTGCTACTTGTATTGTAATGTCACTGAATCCAAGGATCTACAACTAGTCTTTGTCTCTGTGTTACTGTTAACTTATGTACAGTTTATGAGCTTATAATAGCATTTAAATAAAAATTTGGAAAGAGAAACGTGCAGTTGTGTGCTGTCAGCTTATGAATGATATGATATTTTGTAATATGCATAACTATACAGATTTAAGATTTAAGTGACCCTAGTATTAATCCTTGTGGGACCCCTGAACAGACTTTTTTTTTTTTTTGCATATTTGTCACACTTAAATGGTTCATATCATCAAAGGCCAGTCTATTTGGGACAGTTTTTTCCCTTAATGAAGTGGTCATATCAAAACTGCATTTTGTATTTACTGTTTGTGTAATATAAATATTTGTTTGATGATCTGAACCATTTAAGTGTGACAAATATGCAAAAAAAATACAATACATTTTCACAGCACAGTAATATCAAATGTCTCTACTCTGCCTTTCTCACTCTCCTCTGTAATGTTTCCATCTCATTGTACAGTAGCTTTGCTTGCACCTCTATTTTCCCATTCTTATCTGACCTCCCCTGTTTTCCACAGCTTTCTCCCTCTCTTTCCATTAGCTGTTCCATCTGTTCTTGGCTTCAGTTCCTGAACCCTGCCTCTTATCATTCTTCCTTTCTTTCTTGTGGACATGCTGTAGTGTATACACACATTAGTTAAATTGAAGTTATTTCAACAAGTACCAATCAGTTTCCCAGTATACATGCATTTAACTGGTGCCAGAGGTGAATCACACTTAAGAGCTGAATCCATGGTTTTGTCTAGTGCCATCAGCAGGTCACTGAGTTAGCTGGGAATGTACACTACACAGGTATTTTCTTTCAAAAAGATAACACAACACAACATCCAGACACAAGAAAAAGTACTGTTACTGTTTGCAATTTTATTGTTTTCTTTATACATTTGTAAATCTGTATCAGATTTACTTTGATGTTTAGGGTCATTGTTCTGTTGCATCACCAAACTCTACTGAATTTCAGCTTACGACAGCCACCCTTACATCTTGTTTGAAACATGGAAATTCATAGTTCCCTCCACAATAGTAAGCAGTCCCGGTCCTGAGGCAGCAAAGCAGCCCAAATCTTCCTCTTCCTCGAATGTACTTCACCGTTGGGATGATATTTTCATGTTGTTTTGCAGTTATTTTGTCATGCCATACATAGGGCTGTGTGTTCTCTCCCCAAAAAACATTGCAGCACACCTGATGTTTGCCAACAGCAAACTTGACTCACTGTTACTGGAACAAATATTTGTGGATTGATGAAACTAAGGCTAAATTGTTTGCAATAGAATGCAAAAAGAGAGCTGCAAACCAACGTGAATTCCCAACAGTGAATTACAGTAAAGGGAGCATCATGATTTGGGGATGCTTTGCTGCCTCTGGAGCTTGACTGTTTGCCATTGTGGATGGGACATTTATCAAGATATCCAACAGCATAATTTCATGGTTTTTGTCTGCAAGTTCAGTAGACATTGGGTGTTGCAGCAGGACAAAGACCCTAAACATCAAAGTGAATCTGCTACAGAATGACTTCAAAGACACAAAATCCACCCTTAAATCCAGAGTCCAGACCTCAACCCAATAGAGATGCTGTGGATTGACATGTTGATGAGACGATCACACCAGACGTTCTAAGAACAGCTGAGCTGCTGCGCCACTTTTTTCATCACCCCTTCATATGTTTAATGAGTGTGTTCAAAAAGACATGAAAGACCTGACTGTGTCTTATCAGCGTAGACATATTACATTTGTTTATTTGTGATTTTGGTGAAGATTAAATCACATTTCATGACCAATGTACACAGAAAACTAAGAAACTGCAAACAGTACCATTACTTTGTCTTTCTACTGTATATAAATACACAATAGACCAGACAGCAACAAGAGCAGTAGTAAAGCCTAAATGTCCATGTCAAGTCCAGGACATGGTCTAGGTCAGGACATGGGAGGGGAGAGAGACACAGACAGAGAGAACGAGCGAGAGAAAAAGGGTTAACAGAGGACAGGGCGGTAACTGGGTGTCTTAACCACCCACATTTTGGATTGGCTGAGAGGCTGCAGCAGAATTTAGAGCAAGAGGAACAGCATGTGTCGCTTTTTAAAATACACATAGACACACACAAGAACATGTGCTCAGAATCACAGGTACTCAAGTAACACAAACAATCAGCTGACTGTTTGTAGATATGTTAGTTGTAGTGAAGCAGAAACAATAAATTTATAGTGAATCATAAGTGTCTGCTATTTAGATTCAATCTTTCTGACCACACTGCTGTTTCTGATGTCACAGCCAATTTGACAGCAGAGACTCACTGACATTAAAAAATGGAAAGCTGGGCATGTTGGGTGTCCTGGTGACCTAAAAGTCTATACAAGGCACCGTCATGATGTCTCAGGCAGGCCAGGAAGTTTAGATAGCAGAGAACTTTGTCCTGTGTCCCTAGCTCTGTGTGTCATGTCACTCATTACAGTTCATAGCAGGAGCTGGCCTCAATTGGTTATCCTGCTGAGTTTTATCAATTTCAATAAGAAAATGCCAAACACGGCTAAAAATAAATATTAAAATAATGACAACATCTCTCTAAGAATCAGATTCTATTAAAGTAGCCAAAATGCATCTATCAAATTTTAAAGTTGTTATAGTGAGCATATTAACAACACAGGACATAATGTATATTTAAACAAATGGAAAGATTTCACCTTGTTGTGAATACATGTGTACCTCATGTGTGTATATGTGTGAGTGCGAATCGTACTGTGAGTGAGGTGAAGGTCAGGCAGATTCCTCCAAAGCCGTTGAAGGAGACAGCGAGAAAGATGAGACCAGACAACACTGATGAAACAAATAAAGGACACATTAAAGGTTAATTCAGTTGTTGGATCTTAATTTTTGTTTATCATTCTCTACCAAAAGTGATTGTGTTACAGTAAAGTTATTAGTAGGGTTATTATAAGTTTGGTGGAGTGATTCTTTGTCTTACCTTCAGGGTTGTATGCAGCAGCAGCTATCATTGCACATGAGGCAGCGAAACATGAGCTGAAACACATACAGACACAGAAAGTCAGAATACATGAAAAGTGTTCAGAATTCTGGATCAAGCTGCTTACTGTCTGTCGTACCTGCCTACGAGCCTCAGTGGCCGTGGCCCGTATCGATCCATCAAGATCCCCAAGGGTAAAGTGGCTGCGCTCAAGAGGAACGAGCCAATGGTGAAGCCGAGATTCAGTATCTCCTCCTGCTCCACGCAACTCCGCCAGCCCCCACTCTCTGAGGAAGTCACGTTGGTGTGGACGGTTTCATTCTCTAAAGAGGGTCATAGAAAACTGAAGTGAGGAGAGTGGAAATTGTTTTAACTAAACGCAGAGATGAACAGGCTGCCAAGACCCTAGAGATGACTAGCTGTCAGAAACAATCTTTTTAGCAACAATCCAGAGCCAGTCTTTTAATTTTGCCAGGAATTTAAATATTGGCTTGCTGTCAGTAAATCAGACCTTGATCTTTTTGTTCATTAGCTTATAAGTATATTACAGGAGACAGATGATCAGTGTATTTACTTAAAAAGTACCACTGGCACAGAGGTCAAATGGGAGGTTGACAACAAGCACAGTGGTGAAGACATCACATTTCTGAATGTCTGTGTCTTGCTTGTATAACAGGATGGATCCTGATCCCTCAGTCAGTCAGTCAGTGTAAGAGGTCAGGTTCATTTCGCTACCGGATTGTAGCTGCTATTCGAAAAACAGAAGTTACTGTATTGAATAACTAGAGCAGTGCAGATGACTGGATTTGGTGGTCTAAACATTGCAAATGTGGGGGAGTTGAAGCCTTCACAGGTATTACAACTTCAGCACATTAATCCAAAAGTATCTACTGTATATACCGATCCCACTAAGTGTATTATATTTGTACTATGAGTAAGCTATCCCTTTAAAGTTGACAAAGGCATTCTGTCTGTCTGTCTATGTTTTTAATTATATTTAAACTCTGTTGTTAACCAACAGACAAGCCTCCATCCTACTTGTCTTCGGAGATGTTTTAACAACGTGGATGAACTTGATGAACACTATAATATAATAATATAAAACAGCAAAATTTGTGGGACACTCCATCTGTCATTTATGTAGTTTATCCTGTTAAGGATTGCAGGTGACTGCTGAAGCCATTCCCGGCTGTCACTGGGCAAGAGGAGGGGTACACCCTGGATAGATTATCCAGAACCCAAAACCCAGGACCTTCTTGCTGTGAGGTGAAAGTGTTAACCGCTTTGCCACCAAGCCACCTTTTTGGGACAAGTTACAGTAACTATGACAACACCTTGCCACCTTATTGGCAGGTAATTAGAAAAAAGAAACACTCAGGATTATCTTCTGTATTAAATTCACATCTAAACCAAACTATTAAGAACTGTCCCTCAGTTGCTGAATGGTTTTCATGCCCCTCAGAGAGATCAGGCCTTTAGTGTCTTCATGAAGCTAAGTCAATCACAGAGTTGGTAACAAACCAGAAACACCAACTAAAGAATAGGCAGAGCATCTCTTTACAACACAAACTCAACAAACCATTCGAGTATCTTGTCTGTGGTTCTGGCTTTAGCTGCTGCAGCTTTGAAGCTGTCTGAAAGAGGCAGGTATCTGACAGGTCTAGCTGTAGACTATTCCTGCACTGCAACTACTAAGAGCTGGTTAGATGGTGGTATTACCAATGCAGACGTGGGAATAGAAGCCTTCATTCTTTAGCATGATGAGCAGTGAGCCCCAGCCCAACAGAACAGCAGAGAAGAGAAGGTTCTCTATGATGGCTGTGATGGCCATCCACCACTTCCTCCTGTAGGCCTTGGCCAGGCTGGGAGCCATGACAACTGGAGACAAAACGGAATGGCAGGACAAAATGAGAGAAACGTATCAGTCCACCAGCGACCCTTAATGACAAAATTCTTGAGTTTCATCCACATGCAAAAAGAAAAACATCTTTGTTAATGATACACATTCTGGTAGGTGAAAATGTGCTAAAACACAAATGTGTAATGTATGAAACCAAGTGCTAAAAGAGAACCACTGGTTTTCCAACCCATTGGTTGGACTTACTGTGTAATAACACTGTGACTGGCCTACACAAATGTTAAAACACGGCATCATTGCTAAAAACTGTTCAGACTCAATGACAAACATTTTTAGTTATATGGTCATACTGGTTGTAAACAGGTTGTCAGTTTAGTTATATTCACTTAGCAAAAAGTGGGGGTAAATGCGATGTCCCCAAAATTCCCCTCTATACAACAAAACTGGTGATGGATGGATAGATATGCTTTTAGTGATACTACCACATACTAAGATCTCAAATCTTTGCACATTAGTAGGTGCAATATTATTATAACCTCTAGAAGCAATGTCCAGGGCTACAAACTAAAGTTGTATTAAGACTTCTAACACTAATACTAGGGCTACGTGGAAGCTTCAAGAGCTAGGCCTTGATGCAGCATTTTTTTAGAATGAGAATAAATTATTATATAAAGACAATTATATAATTATATTATATATTATACAAAGCTTCTCCCAATGGAATGAAAAAGTAGTGTACATGGCATCTACACTACTTTATAACTAACTAACTTTCCCAGAATGCACTCCATTTTAGCAGATGATTGATAATTATTAGCAAATATCTGAAATCTCAATTTACTATAAACTATTGAGTGAACTATTAAGTTTACATATAGGCAGTAGTGAATGGATAAATAGGGACACAGCCTTATATACTGTATCTAAAGGTCTGCGGCCACTGAATTGCCCCTTCTACACTGCACCTGTGTACCACTTCCCTGTGACGAGCATTCACATGACTGACCCGATTTAAACTCACGTAGAGTTGTCATACATTGTGTTCAGTCTGTTAATAATTCAAGTTATGTGGCTTCATTTGAGCAACGGTTTAAGTGATCAGACCACCACACTCGAGCACTGGGGAGACTTTTTTTGACAACACCCAGCAGATGCTTGCAGTAATTCTTTCTACTCCAGAGCTGCGCATTTTAACCATCTGAGATTTTCCCATTTTTGCTGCAGCTTCTCATCACACACATTACTTTAAGAAACCAAAAGCCTTAATGATAAAGTTGTCTTCGACATACATCAACCGTGTTTGAGTCCAAATCCATATCCAAAACTCGACTGGAATAGTTGCGTAAAACTGAAGTGTCTTTAGGGTGGCTTCCATAGGTTCAGAGGCATCTCAAACAAGGGGCCACCCTCTCCCCAATATGGTGAAGTTCTGTGTATATAGGGTGATGTTTTTGCTACTAATGAGCTGGAATTTAAGTTATTTAACTGTTTTGATGTTCTAATGACATATTTAGTTTTTTTTTCCCAAAATGATTCTAGTGTCACTCTCTCTTTATGCAGCATTTTTTTCTAGATGTTGTGCACAATACAATAAAAACAATAATAAAGACAAGCAAAAAGTGTTTGAAGTGTGTGGGAATATGGAAACATCTCCCCCCTCAAGGACACACTCAACTTAGAGGTCCAGAATGTAAGCCGTGTTTGCACACGGACCCTGCAGAGTACCTTTGATTTAGTCACTGCTAAACACTTGTGTTGTTTCATTAATCAAATGTCTCATGATGTCATGAAACCTAACAGGAAGCAGGAGATGGAACGCTGAGACCGGGAGAATTGAGAGGGAGACCAAAGAGGGACAAGTCAGACCGCACTCGGTCTTCAGCTGTAGAGGGGTTATCAAGTGTCATGTCCGCTGGTCTAACCCACGTGCCACCTACTACTACTACTACACACACACACACACACACACCAGACGCAAACATTCAGGTTAAACTGAAAATCAGTTATTCCAGTTCTTCCCCTCTTAAGTGTGTAAATATTTAAAGGGCTGTATGCATGTGTGTAGTGGTGCGAGTGTGGTATAGGATTGTGGGTGGGTGGGGTTGGTCGAGGGGATTACAGCATTAGAAAACTGTGACTCACATGTTTGCACACTTGAAGTCCTGCTGACCACAGAAATTGGAGCTCTCCCTGTGTGTGTGTGTGTGTGTGTGTGTGTGTGTGTGTGTGTGTGTGTAAATAAAACCCATGTTTTGAAAGAACAGTTCAATCAAATCAAACCAAACACATCCTGTAGCTTATGTATAGAAATTTAATCCACACTGACACTCACTTTAAAACCTGCCATATAGAGTGAGGAGTGTTGAGACCTGTGCTTTTGTACTTCAGTCTTCACACAATAATTTCATTTGCTGTGACTCTTAACACATGGTCAGGTGCATCTGGTCCACTTTGATTTTTACTGAGATGAGTCTAGAACTAGACGAGACTTCACTTATGATAACATGAACTGACTGGACATAGTTCAGAAAAACACATAAATGTGTATTAAAGGTCTTGAATGTCAGGACACACTGAGTACCAGGCACACAGTGGCCTTAATAATTGTGAAATTCTGGAACAACCAGCAATAAAGTTGGTCATCAGGAACTGAAGAAGAAGGACTTTGGTCAGTAGGTGACCTGGAATCCAACAGTCACTCTTACAGAGTTTCTGAAGTCCTATGCAGAGAACTTCTTCTGCCTTTAAGGTCATTCATATCCCTACCATGAAGCATAGTGGTGGCAGCATCATGTTGTGAGGGTGAGAAAAGATTAAGCATTACTCTTTGCATCTGTGCAGGTGTTCTATGAGAACTCAGCACCATGATTTGTGAGTCACAAGCTACTGTAGTGGTTTCATACACTGGACAAATACAACTATCAGTTCTCCAGGTTGAGTCTCTGTTGTTGTTGGATCATTATGTTCATCAGCTCTTCAGCTAACAAGTGCGACTTACAGGGTTAACTGAGGGGCCACCATTACAGCACTGAGCTTCTACAGTACTTTCATTCCAAGATGAGCTCTGTGAACGACTCATGGTGAGAAAACATAAGTGAGGTTGAATCTGAAGGGTTTGGGGAGTTTCACCATCATCTTCTGGTCACAGACTGATTTACAGTCATGCTCCTCCCACTTTACTCTTTATTCCTCTGCCACACCTCCCTTGTGGAGATGGGAAATGTATGGACAACATCCACACGGTCAGCTGTCCCTCATAGACATCATGAGTTCTGGATGTGTGGATATAGCTGCAGATGACTGTCAGGGATGTCTCAGTATACAAGTACTCCCATGATTTAGAAGCTATACAAGCTACTAAATCATGTACTGACCCATTTTTCCACCATGAATCCACCTTTAGCAGCAACAACTTAAAGTAATCATTTCCTGTATGACTTTAGAGATAACAACACACTTTTCCCCCTAAAAATGAAATATGTTCAGATGTGACTAGTAGTGTATGGTGACTATAACTTTCCACATATAATTCTGGACAACAGCCTCCTGTTAATGAATCAGACTTCGTGACTCGGGCAAATGATATGGTATGACTTTTGTACTTTTACTAAAGAACCATTTTAAATGCAGGACTTTTTATTTTTATTTCTACTTTTACTTAAGTAAAGATTATTTATTCCACCACTGCATCTGCCTTTCTCTCTCAAGTTGTTGCAGTGAATCTTTTCCTCAGTTACCACATTAAAGTCATATTACACTAAATCAGGAATTTTCCAAGTGGCCACCTTTATCATCATCATCATCATCATCATCATGTCATCAAATGCTGCACATGTCAGACACTGAGAGTCTAGTCCAGTTAATGTAATCCTACAGCTCTGACAGGAGTGTGAACAGGACCCACATTCATCTGTCTACCTCCCTCCAACCCCGGACAACGAACAAAATTCATTAAAGTCATTTAAAGTCACACCTTGTGTACATGAAACAATTGTAGACATGCAACATGTTGTAAAGTCACTTACATTATAAGTTGTTCTGACGTGTGTTTATATGGTGATGATTCAATACGTTCTCTTCACTGCTGAAAATGTTTCCCAAAAGGACAAAATCGGATTTTGTCAGACTTTAACTATTCTTTCTTTCCTTTTTCTGTAGAACAGGCAAGATCCTCTCGTATGTGTGACAGCTGTATTAACTGGCACATGTGTGCTCACAGTCACTCTCTGTGTACAGTATGTCTATAAATGGAGCCCCAGTCTTGCCCCTTGCCCCTCCCACTCTAGTGACCTTAACACACACATCATTTTGATTTAATACATTGGATGCTGTGCTACGTTTCTCCAGATCTACTGTGTCTTGGTAAAAATGAATAAATCTCTCAGTTGTAACTCCATTGCAGTTCCTGAAAAGGAGAAAAGGTTTTCCACTTGCCAGGATGTCAGCATGAACCCAATCTGGTAGTTTGCTCACTGGCTCCACCATGTGGTCACCTACAGTGTGTCTGTTAGAAATTTGTAGGAGATTTCACTACATTAGAAGGTGTTGGAACTTTTAAAATGTTTAAAAACACATCCTCCAACTGTCAACTGAACAGGATAAAAAAGTGAAAATGTTGTGTTAGTTTCATGGCTGGTGAAGGGAAGAAGAAGAAAAAGAAGACTCATTCTGAAGTTCTTCAATTCAACCTTTATTTAAACAGACAAGTCGGGAAAAACTTTTCAGATACAATGTGGGTCTGGAATCTTAAGTCTCCCTTCAGCTCATCCTAATCCTAAAAACGCACGTCAGCTAAAAAAAAAAGGAATAAATAAAAAGGAATAAAAGTGTAAACAGTTGGTACAGTGGGGATTTGTCAGAGCTGGGCTGTCACGGCATAATACACCTGAAGAAAAAAAAACCCAAAAAAACCCAATAATAAAATATTAATAAATAAAAGTAAAAAATAAATACTCATTACTAATTAGAGTATCTACGTGTTTTTCTCCTTGTATTGCAACTATAATTCCCTTCATCACTTCAAATTTCATGCTACTGAGAAAAAAACAACACTGAAAGAAAAACTGAGCAAAAAAGCAAACACACAAAAAAAGAGGCAGAAATGTAGGCAGCAAAACACAAACTAACAAACAAACAAACTCCCAAAAAGCTCTTATACAGGTTTGACTAATTACCAAGCAGCAGGAATGAAACACAATGACAGAATAAGAAACGCCCCGTTACCACAGCAGGTCGAACACCTGCATTAAACAGCTTCATAAAAAGCCTACGGTCTCTTATTGTGGCCACTTTTAGGAAGTAAAATCATAAAATGTATGTGTTTATAAAAGGATATTTCAAGAATACAGTTGCAATATTTTGAGAAAAAAAGTTTGAGATAATATTATGGGAATAAATTTTAAATAAAATTTAAAAAAATCACACATAAAGACTCAACTTCACAATGTGCTATGTTGTTAATTTAATGTAAAAATCTAATGAATAAAACAAAATTTTAGGATACAGTCTCAATTTTGTGAAAAGTCATTAAGAGAAAACAATACTCCATACTACAACAGAGTTACAGTTTTCCAAAAAAAGGTGTGATAATACATGATTGAATTTGTATTCCTGCACCAAGCATCAATCAGAGTAGTGTTAATGCTTTGTTAGTGCATTATGCTGCGTTCACGCCATTTCGTTTAAACCGTTCAAATGACCAGTCAACTGCGGAAACAAACATCAACCTCACAGTTTTAACTCTGAGTTAAAGTTCTTTTTCATTACGGTATCTCTCACTTAACAGAATAAACTACATAAGTGTCAACATAACAGCTCACAACAAGTCTACAGAATAAACATCACCAGCAGTTAGAGATGGACAAAATCCATTTTATAACTAGTGAACCCTCCAGTTGCTGGTGAACATGCTCTATGGGCCAGAAAACAAGGAAGTGTAAGGACCCGGATAAGCTTTAAGCCTGGAATTTGGAAGAAAAAGGATTTTCTTTTTTTGAACTATACTATTGAACAACTTTCACTGAGCTGAAAGGGCACCACGTTTTGATCTGCTATCCATTTCTCATAATACATCCATAACAACAGCAAAACAAAAGACCTAGACAACCACCATCTTGGACCACTGCAGCATGATGTGAAGGCAGCATTACTGTCAGGCTGAGCCATTTAACACAAGGAAGGAGAATAAAAGGTTAATGTCACCTCAAAATCTTCTGAGTTTAAACTCTGATTCTTTTTCTTAACAGTGGCCTGTCGTTGGGTCTCAAGTGGAACACAACAAAACTTATTGTGATATGAGTCAAAGAATCAAAAACAAATAAAAAAATCTCTTCAATGGCAAAGAGAGTGAGGTGTCAACCTCACTGGTGGTTAGGTGTGACGTCACAAAATGGCCACTGGTACACACAAATACAAAAATCAGCTTTACATGAAACATCACTGGACATTAGGAATGTGAGTTTTAGAGCTGGTAAAGCATCTGTGGCCAAATTGAAATCTTCTGGGAGAAGCTTCAAGAAGGAGCTTCTAAGGTGAACAGGCGTGCAAAGACAAGACATGAAAGGAAGCAACTAAAACTATCAGGCTTGTAGCTGGACATGAGCAGTGACAGCAATAAGAGCAAACTGTGTATTTAAAGCCTCAATACAAAGAAACACATTGTTCTGTCACATGCTTCGGGATGTCTACCCGAAAGTAGAAAGTAGTACAACCTCTACTGTTTCTAACCATGGACACAAATCGTATTATCAACTTTTCTAAAAGAATCAGTCAGATTCATCTTATTGATCCTGGTGTGAAGGTTAAACTGAGCTCCAATTGATCTGTGAAGCTTTGGGATGTCTAAAGAACCAGCAACAGTCTGAACAGGTCAGAAAAGACAGCAAGTATAATGAACTGTACTGTCAGAATAAAAGTCTGAATAACTGGCCTTTAACAGTTTTAATGCTATGACAGACTGTACTGCAGAACTTACCACAGTGACTCCCTTTTAGATAGTATCTATACAGTACATGCCTCTTCAACAGACTCCACTTCATGCTGAGCTTTCAATCTGCAACATGTTTGAAGTATGTGACGTGCGGTGACGAGCAATCTGAAGTGCTCTGCTAACAGTCTTCTGTAAATATTTGTTTTAGTCTCGTGTGCAGTGTCTATGTACAAGAATGTTCCAACTACAAGGTGACTGAATATGTTTGCGCTGCAGCGTTAAGATTGTTAGAGCAGCCAGCTGGAGGTTCTAGTGTATGTCTGGTTATCTGGCCTCATCACCTGTTACTGACCAATTATTACTACTGGTGAATTACAGTTTGGATGTACAGTTAGTGCTTGTGTGGGATTGTAAACCACTCAGTGCTTCTCTCTTATCTAAAAAGTGCTATGTGTAGCAACATGCTGTTACATTAGCCCTCGTAATGTCCTCCCGAATGCCAACACCTTGTGCCCTCTGGGGTCAAAATGACCCCACCGGTTTTGACTGTTTTTTAAAGCATATGTTATACATTTTCAATCATTTCTGTGTTACACCTTTAACAAACATAATTAATTCAAATTGCTTCAAATTTATTTTAATCATGAAGAGCCTAGTATCAAACAACTTCATTACTCTCTGACCTTTTGATGACCTTAAGTGTTTTGGGGTCATTTTGACCCTGAAGGACAACACGAGGGTTAGCAACATACAAGAACATATTTCTGCTGTGCACATCATTTTTCAGACTTTCCTACATTCATTGCTTTTGTCTTTTTACTATGAAGAACACGTATCTCTTTAGGAGCTGCTGTGTTAGCCTTGTTAGAACGCGAGTGGAGAGTTGAAATATCCAGAAAATCAAGTGATTTCCTCTCTCTGACAGCAGCTGTGCATGTGGGGTGTTCAGGGACAGAAGTGAGCATAGGAAAAGCATGTTTAAGAAGCATACAATATGCAATCCCTTCAACAATACTATTGACTACACACATTACATCAAATCTTTCTAGTTTTTAGCAGTACTACCTGATTTAGTAAATTAAATTACTAGTTTTTAAACTAGCTAGTTTTCACAAAGAATTGGATTAGCTATAACAATTAGCTAGTGTAACATTTGGGTCTCTAAAAACAAGTCTCTTCAAATCAAAGTCTGCACTGTGTCACAGCAGAAAGATAAATGTCCGTTTTCTTTATAACAACAGATACTAGCATGCTAGCTTGGTTTAGTACAGTAACTTAGAATGTGAAAATGTACATGTTAGCATGCTACTACTGTCTGCAGTACAGGCTGGTCCTATGGTCTTGTCTCTGAGATATTTCTACAAACATCTGAACCTCTAAAGACAAAAAATGATGAGCTGGTGCCAGTACAGTTTAAGTAAGCTATGTCATTCATTACTACACATATCACCTTTTTATTACAGAGAAGTGATGGTTTAAAACTTGTTTTTCTGATTGTCTGTTGGCTAAAATGATCACTCTTTACTTCCCGACATTCTCATTTCTCTCTCACCTTACCTCATTCACATATGTCTTCTGCATTTTCCCCCAATACTTCTTTTTTAACTTTTATCTGTTCTCTTTCAATCTCCAGTCTGTTACTGTTTCCCCCTCAGTTCACCTGTCATCCCTTTGTCCATCACTCCCAGAAGATGTTGGTGATGTCAGAATCCAGGCTGAAGATCCAGATCACTAGCGGTGTGGAGATCAGAACAAATGACCAAGACACCCCCTTTAGGGACTGATGCAGCTTTCTCATCATGGCACTGACCAATCCCGTGCTAGCCCTCGTGCTCTGCTGCTCCTCATCCTCTTCAAGCGTCTTTTTGAGAATTGGATTAGAACAAAAGAAAGGGTTAGACACAGACAACTCTGAAAAGCAAAAATCTGCTGTGTTAACAGAAACATTTTCAAGCCTCTCCTCTGACCTGGAGTTGGCTTCCTGGCTCGATATAGTTGCGGGCTAGGAATTTGAGGACCTCATCCATCAAGATGACAGGCAGTGACATCTTCAAAACCACCACCCACTGAGGCCACGACAGAGGACGTATCTGAAATATCACCTGAAGACAGGCAGAGGAAATGATGGATACTTAAGCCCTGTACTGAAGAAGTGTGAGTGAACTAATCTAATGTATGGTCTGCACCAATCAGGCACAACTGTTCCTGTTGTGGTGGACGGGGGTCAGCATGGGCGTTCAGTCCACAGCAGGATGTGTTGAACTGTATCCTGACACATGTCAACTGTGGTCAGCATTACATTTGCCCAAGCAAAATGTCCAAAATGTCCATGGTAACATTTTTAGTATTGTGGTTGATCAGTGTACAAGCTACATTTCTTACCGGCAATGGGTCTACATATAGAATGAGGAAGTGTAGGGCCATTGACAGACAGATAGCCCCCACCAGCCAGGGGTTAGACCAGGGAGGCATTTTCAGCAGGGACTGGTTCTCTGACAAACTGGACAGTACAAGAAAAACAAAAAAACTTTTACAGTTTAGTACAACTTCATGTCTATCCTGGAACCTCAGCATTCAAAAAACTACACACTACATCACACCAGAGTGATCCCTGTGATCCAACACATGCGTATACAGTGTTGTGTATATATAAGTTTAATGTGTAGGTACGTTAGTTTTATTCTTACCTGTTCAAAGCGTTGCACATCTCTATGGTAACAAGGACAGAGAGAGCCATCGTCATTGGATAAGGAGACTCAAAAACTGAACACTGCACACCAGCAAACTCAATGTGCCCTTCACTGCACTGCAGATAGTGAGACTGTGGAGGCAACAAAAGTGTAAGTAACATTCCTGGTACCACCCTACTATTTTTGGCTCCACCTTCCCATCTGTTTCACTTATTTACCCAGGCAAAATATTCTAATACTGTGGTTCTTCAGCTAATTTTTAATTGTATCTTCTTGTCACAGATGTATCAATACTGGAATATTTGTAAGTCAATAAGTAATAAGGATTTTGTTGATGTTTGAGGTGTTTCAGAGCTTGTCCACCAGAGACCAGTGAGTTTATATCTTGAATGTAACTCAGCATACTGTATATCCTGGTCACAGTTTATTTCTATGTAGCCCTCAACAAATCTGCACTCTAAACACAGTTAGGGTGCAGTGGAACAATGACAGCATCATTTCATCATCTCATAAAGCAGAGCAAACTGACTTGTTAACACATCTAGCAGACACAGAGCATCATAAGCATTAGGATTAGCACATTATCATTCATTTGTAATTGTGTTTGTAATGATTTCATTTTAAAAATACACAGCTTCCACTCTCATCTGTCACTATTCAACAATTCCCCATACAAAATCCAAATTACAACTTGCAGGCTGAAGAACAAGTGTAAAATCAGACTGCAAAATTACTTGTATTAATTAAACTACAGTTTCCCCATAATGGCCTTTTTACACAATGTTACAATAATGTTACATATCTTACCATATTTACATGATGGGACAGACTTAATTTGTGTTTTGACCTGTACTTTAACCCGCCTTTAACTGCCTTTGTCCCCACTGAAAAATATTTCTAAGATTAGGAGCATCCTGTCACAAAGTGATGCTGAAAAGCTAGTTCATACATTTGTTACTTCTAGACTGGACTACTGTAATTCATTACTGATAGGATGTCTCAATAACTCAAAAGCCTCCAGTTTACCCAGAATGCTGCAGCGAGAGTTCTGACTGAAATTAGCAAGAGAGCTCATATTTCTCCTACATTAGCTTCTCTCCGTTGACTTATTGTAAAATCTAGAGTTTAAAATCCACCTCCTCACATATAAAGCACTTAATGATCAAGCTCCATCATATCTTGAAGACCTCATAGACCATTACAAGGTGCATTAACTTTGTGTCTTCTTTCTCCCTTCTTTCTGCAGGTATCCCCAGCCTCAGAGCTTTTCCAAGGTGCACCTACTTGCTTAACCAACTTGCTCACACGTGTAGGATATGTGTTGTCTAGTGATTATTTTGTTAGCATGAGTATCACATAGCAATAATGCAGCTTTTTTGCAGGATTAGAGAAATCTGTTTTTTTAATGATATGAAGCTACACTCTTTTTATATGATGGTGTGATTTTTAATATACTACTTATGTATGTATAAAAACGTTTTAGTTGCCAACCTTGATTGTTTTAGTGCCACAGTGACTCACTGAACTATTACACATAATGCATAAAATGCAGGTCAGCATGGGAAGTGGTGTTGAGAGTAGTGTTAGGGAGATGTGTGTTTACCAGTTGATAGAAGGAAAGTTTAGGACCATCATGGGCTGCCATAAACCACCATGCAGCAGCTCCTACAGTCGCTGCTCCCACATAACCTGCAGAGATAGATGGCAGTATGTTTTAGTCACTAACAGTGCTAGAGAGTTAATAATGTCCCAGGTTCCTGACTCACATCCAATGATGAGGTACCGACAGAACAACCAGCAGGAGATCAGAGGCTCTTTTGGGGAGCGAGGAGGGCGGGACATGATGTCCAGATCTGGGGGATTGAAGCCCAGAGCTGTTGCTGGAAAACCATCAGTGACCAGGTTGACCCATAGCAGCTGGACTGGGATCAATGCTTCAGGCATGCCAAGTGCAGCTGTCAGGAAAATACTGAACAGGGAAGGAAGAGAAGCAAACAGCAGTGTCTCTATGAGTCTTAGACATTCTAGATTCATTTTCTGTGTTCTAACTTTTTTCACACTCACCAGACCACCTCTCCTATGTTGGACGATATTAGGTATCTGATGAACTGTTTCATGTTGTTGTAAATGGCTCTGCCCTCCTCCACAGCAGCCACAATAGTGGAGAAGTTGTCATCAGCCAGGATCATTTCAGAGGCTGACTTGGCCACAGCTGTGCCGCTGCCCATCGCAATGCCGATCTCTGCCTTCTTCAGCGCCGGAGCATCATTCACCCCATCACCAGTCTGAACCCAAAAAAGAGTTGATCCTTGAAAACTATGACAGGACTGGTTTTCAACACTACCGTTCTTCAAGTACAAGCCTCTTCACTCACCATGGCAGTAATGTCACTCAGGCTCTGCAGGTACTCCACTATACGACTCTTGTGTGCTGGCTCCACTCGGGCAAAGCACCGAGCTGTCTGGCAGGCCTGACGCTGCAGGTGGGGGGGCAGCTCGTCAAATTCCCGACCCGTCAGGCCCCCAATGACCCCTGCACCTTCCTGCTCCTCTTCCTGCTCTGTGATGATGCCCACCCTCCTACAGATAGACAGAGCGGTCCCTTTGTTGTCACCTAGAGACAAGATTAAGAATGAGTTAGTTGGATCTTGGGTCTTTTTTTCATGACACTGGCTGGGTTATTTCTACACAATTATGATTGAATGATTCATTGCCATTATATAAAAACGCTATTGTGAAGACAGAAATTTTAGACAAATTTTACTTATGACTTTATTCATATTTTTAAATTGATAATGCCACTGTAAACAATGTTTTGAAGAAGCACACTAGTAATAAAGTTGGGACAGTCACAAGAGTTCACTTAACCCTTAGGGCAACTTGGGGGACCAAACATGTACATTCTGCTTATTTTTGTTTGTTATTCTCAATATCTCGTCAGTAATAATTGTATGAAGGATTTGTTTTTTCATTAATATTTATAAAATAATGTCTATTGCAAGGTTTATAGAATAGAAGATTTGGATATATACCCCCACTCTTTACCCTCAGGGTCAATTTGGTCCCAAAGACTCCCATTATAACCACATATTTTTAATATACTGTAATCCTGACAAATTATAATACTTTTCCTATCAATACCTAACAAATCTAAGCCGCTTCAAAATACATGGAAAACAGGTTTAAGGTCTGATGACACCCCTAAACCACCAGGGGCAGCAGAGCTCACACACATTAAGTTTCAGTGGAGGCCCTTGTTGTCTTACCTTGCAAAATACATGCCAATAAAAAAGTTGAACAACATAAAAATGGTGTTGGTGTGTTGGTATTGATATAAAAGAGTGGCGTGAATACGTAAGTTTCTTTTGGCTGCTTTCTATTGGGGAGCTGACTGTACCTCACAGTGACCTGTCGTTGATGGCTTACATTGTGAATTCAAGCACATAACAAAACACATAACATATAAAGACAAAGAGGGCACATAAACATAACAACTATAAGTGTTCAGATTTTTATTACACATTTATGAGTGGGTCTGTTTTGGATCCAGAGGGTAAAAAGTGGAAGATTTTAGAATAAGCTTGTGTTGCTCCAAAAATAATAATGCAGCAAAATCAATGATGATGTCAATTATAAACCTAGTTAGGGTGGTAATAACCTCATCCCTGTTATTCCACTTTGCCCTTATTTTTGGAAGAAATTGCATATTTTGTGTTTTTCCTATTGAAAAAATCAGGGGTTAATATTACAAAAGGTTATAAAAACATTTAAAATATTTTAAAAATTAGAGGACCCAATTAGGGTCCCGAGTGTAAAGAATGGTAAGTCACTTAGAAAAGAATGATTAAAGGTTGAAACATCAAGATTTAAAGCCATTAGTAGGGCTTTATGTTCCACAGCAATTCAGAGTTAAATGTTGTAATGCTGTACTCCATTTAACTCAGACATGTGGTTGCTAGTTAAGAAATGCAAATGAAAGAGAGCTGGTGGAATGTTACCGATAAACCTTTAAGCACATCATATTATGATGTTTGTGATTGTGTGTAGTATATTATAAATCTTTGTGATCTATGTAAATATGAAAACACAGATCTGGAGTAAGAATGACATCTGTATAGGTTGATATGTGTAGGATAAGTATGGTACTGTATATTTCTTTGTGTCTTAATTATGCGTTTGTGCTTGTGTCAGCTGTACCTGTGATCATAATGACTCGTATACCAGCCTGTCGACACATTCGGACTGCGCTAAGCACCTCTTTCCTGGGGGGATCCAACATGCCCACACAGCCCACAAAGGTGAGGTCCGACTGGGGAGAGGGGATGGAAAGAAGGCACCGAGGACTAGTTAACTTCTTTTCTTTCTTCAACACGAATCATTAACGCTGCATGTTTTTATTTAGAACCACTGTTAAAGACTGACAACATCTGACCAACATTATCTTAAAATTGCAAAGATGTATTTTAAACCATTATCAGAGGCAGGATCATCACCATCATCGTTATCATCATCACCTCATATTCAGCAAAGGCAGCAGAGTTCTCCAGGTTGAGGCGATGCATGTCAGGGGGTGTGTCCCTAGTTGCCATGGCGAGGCAACGCAGCGTGTCTCGGCCCGAACCCCACTCCCGCACAGTAGATAGGAGTTGCTCTCGAACTGCTGGGCTCAAAGGCATGCGAGCAGAACCACTGATGCGGATGTAATTGCAGCGCTCAAGCACGCTCTCTGGTGCTCCCTGAGGAGAGACAGGGGAAAAAGTTTGGAAACACCTTATGGCGACTTTGTAATACCATGGATCGCTGTTTAACCAACCTTGATGAACATCTTGGTTCCAGAGGCAGATCTTGTGAGTTTATTGGAGGAACAGAAGACAGACATGGACTTCCTGTCTCTGGAGAACTCCAGCGTCAGCTCCTTCCTCATCAGCTGCTTAATCACCTAAACACAACCACAGTTTTGGCTTTAGAACAGTTGAGAGACCGAACACATCAATTGTAGTCACCCAGAACAGAGCTAACAGAAAATCAAGAATGTGGGTTGTCTGGGATCTGAGGGATTTCCCTTAATTTTTACACACACACACACACACACACACACACACACACACACAGACACAGACACACACACACACACACACACACACACACACACACACACACACTTACAGAGCAGCACGCTGTAGCTCTTTCAGCTGGGCTCAGTCCTCTCAGGTCGGTGTCAAACACATTCATTTTCTCCACCAGACAACAGAGGGCAGTCTCTGTTGCCTCCCCAACCTTCTCATACACACCCTTTGCCTGGAACACACACGCAGAAAGAATAAAAGGTTACAGTACACTGTGGATTGTCCTCTTTACTGACCAAGTCAGTCATATCGCACTTGTAAATGTTCCAGAACCATATACGGTAATATACAATGGTCTGAGCGACTGCTGAAGTCATGTTTGCATTTTTGACCTCATTGTAGTCCAGTGATGAGTCATTGCACAGAGCACAGATGGAGGCCATCTCCACCAGTCCTTCATACTGACTGCACTTCACCACTGAGCCTTCCTTGTAACTGGAGAAGAGGAAAGTAGGACATGTTGACAATTCAAGACAAAAGAACAGACATTAAAAAAGTGGAGGAAATGTATCTGCAGTGCTGTGAAAAAGTTTTTGCCCCCTTCCCGATTTGCATGTAGTCACACGTTTGACATCATCAAACAAATTGTTATGCTACGCTAAGATAAACTAAGTAGATACAAAATGCAGTTTAAAACGATCATTTATTAAGAAAGAAAAACTATTCAAACCTACATGGCCGTGTGTGAAAAAGTAATTGGCTGATCTGGAAAGGGTGTTGGTTTGTTTCTCATCTGTTCTTAAATTTCTTTAGATTATGACATGATGTGTTGCCTTATGAGATGTTTTAGCTTCACTTTGTCAGTTAACTTCTATTTAAGTGATTTCTTTATTCAACAGGTCTGGCAGTAATCAGGCCTGGGTGTTGCAATTGAAATTGAACTTTAAAATGGGTTATTTACAATTCATTCAGGATTTAGCACTTTTGCACATAGGGCCAGGCAGGTTTGAACAGCTTTTTTCTTAATAAATTAAACCATCATTTAAAAATTGCATTTTGTATTATCTTTTGTTATCTTTGTGGTCATTTCAGCACTGTAGCCAGGCTGACAAAGAGTCATAGTTCTGTTGAGCCGAGTATTCCCGTATCTCTTAGCAGTAATG
>JAUYWH010000001.1:25342556-25373381 GCA_034779795.1 Ctenopoma multispine
GTGCTTGCTCTAGTGGGACTGTTGGGTTTTCTACTTTCCGTATATTTTTTTTAATGTGTAAGGTCTTAAACCTTACTGTAAAGTGCCTTGAGATGACTTCTGTTGTGAATTGGTGCTATATAAATAAAGTTCAGTTGAATTGAATTGAATTTGTTTGAAGAGGGCAAATACTTTTTCACAGTACTGTATATTGATCTATTGTCCATAAAATGTCATGGATTTAGAGTTAAAGGTTAAAAACACTCACACTTCCCCTTCAGGGGCGTAAGTAGATCCAGTCACCATGAACTCGCTCAGGCTGCAGTGGTCCTTTGACACACTGTCCACTACAAACATCTAAACACATGCACACACGTACACACACGCAGACATAGCAGTAGTTGATCAGTTCAGTAATGTTAGAAGATCACATTTACAGGTGGTTGTACATTCCAACAGGCTGCTCCACCTTCTAAACATCAGATTTTTATATCAAAGCTAACTGGTGATTGTATATTTAAAGTTTTTGATACAGAACAGAACATTGTGCTACACAATTTTGTGCTGATGCTGTTAGTGCTGTTTTCAAATAACAGTCAAGCCTAGCACTAGCCAGTAATCTATAACACTGAATTTAATCACAAAGCAATGTGATACTCACCACTGCTGTTCCATTTTGTAATACGCTACTGTCAATAAAACTGAGAAACACAGGAACAAAAAATAAAACTGAAAAAAAAACTAAACTTTAAATAATTCACATTAAAAGTCTGAGGGGGGGACCTTGTCACAGTGGAAGTGGTTTTTGTTGTGAAATACTGGTGTAGACAATTTAGACCACATTGACACACTGACTGTAGCTAAATAACGATAAAAATAGCAAAGTAGAAGCAAATATTTACTGGATCCATCCATCTGTGCTAATAAGATTAACTCAGAGTGGTGAGTATGACATGTGTTCTGTTGTACTGATGGACTAAGTTGAATTAGAACTGTTGAAATGTACAATATGTTGAATTTTCTGGGCACTGGCCTTTATATGAAAACTGACTGTGTATAGCTGTTGAACAGAATAAGGAAGCAGAAAAAATGAGCTTAAAGGACTCTGCAGTTTATTTCCATCTACAGGATAGTGGTCACTCCTTCAGAGATGAAGAAGTGCACATCCTGGACAGGGAGGAACGCTGGAGTCAAGGAGGCTTTCTCTGAACCGAGTGCCTAGGGGGACATCTTTCACCATCTTAAAATGCTGTGATTGCAGCCATTCCCCAACTCTCTGTGAATGGTACACAGTCCATTGTTAGTCAATGGTACGGTTTATAAAGTTGGGGAAACCTGCAGTCACCTGAAACTGAGGAAGAGACTCGAATGAGTCTTAAAATATATTTCCCACTGAAAAGCCTTGTCCAGATGAACAGAATCAACTTTCTAGCAGCTTAATGTTTTGTTAATCTAATGTTAGTATGTTAAGCCATTAGTGTCAAGCTATGTTTTCTGCTGTTGGATCCTCCTCTCATGTATTATTGATCTGTGTAATTAATAGGACAGTTTCATATCATCCATCTAGGAGCTAAACTAGGCTGAAAGACCCACATAGCAATTATGACACAAAGTTGATCCTAGCTCCATTTATCAGTCTGATGATTTCCTCATTATCTTACCCTGCAGACTGACATCTGGTTGGTGGTCAGTGTTCCCGTTTTGTCAGAGCAGATAACAGAAGTACAGCCCAGCGTCTCCACTGATGGCAGGCTGCGGACAATAGCATTCTTCCTGGCCATCCTCCTGGTGCCAAGTGCCAGGCAGGTAGTAATGACAGCTGGAAGGCCTGGGAGGAAACACAGCAGGTAGAAGATGGTGATGTGAAAGGAACCATATAGCTTCTTCACTAGAGCGGCTGATCGTCATCGATATTTGTACTTTCAATTTGAACAGAAACACAGATAATACACAATATTTTTGTGCATAGATGTTTGACCTTCTGGAATGGCGGCTACAGCCAGTGCCACAGCAATCTTGAAATAGTAAACAGCTCCTCTCAGCCAGCTGCCTCCATGCACTGGGTCATTAAAATGTCCTACGTTGATAGCCCAAACTGCCACACAGATCACGCTGATGACCTGTAAAATGAGACCAAGGTAAATGATAGATAGTAACATATTGGTCGGGATTATATAGTGGAATTAAGACTACAGAAAATATTTTATAAAACATAAAAAAGACAAAGAATGAAGAATTTCAACAATGAAGTACAGTGTCTTGCCTTAGACAGCTGTTCTCCAAACTGGTCTAGTTTCTGTTGTAGCGGGGTCCTTTCAGGGTCAGTGGAGGCCATCTCATCCCTGATTTTCCCGATCTCTGTTTGCACCCCTGTTGCCACAACAACACCAATGGCTCTCCCCGCTGCAATGTTGGTACCCTGGTTGAAGGTCAATGAATGGGATGATAGTTTTTGGCTTTTAGCCTCTGTGCACCACCACACTAAATTGTTTTCTAAGTGTTTTCTGGCAAAGTCTAATCTGACCTTTCTGTTCTTGAACCTTGAACCTGAAGTGTTTTGCACCTTGTTGTAAAGCATCTTCCTAAAGAGTGTTCTTGACTTACCTAGATGTTGCAAAAGGGTTCTTTCTCACCATGGACAGAATTCTGCAGTCATCCATGGTCTTCCAGGCCTTTTATTGTTGTGGAACTTGCCACTTAATTATTTTCAAACTGTTGCATTTGACTATCAGATGTAATGTGGTAGTGTAGGAAGACCAAAAACATCTTTATGCTATTATTTATAGACTTAACTATATTTGACACAGCAACACAGTTTCCAGACATTAGCAGTGGTAATTAAAACTGTGGTGAGCATAATCAGTATGTGTTTTGTGTATACCGTCACATTAAAAGGTTAAAGTTAAATCTAGCATCTCAGTGCATTGATTTATTCTCTCTTTAACATCAAGTTCAGATGTGTTTCCTCCACTTCAGCGTGTGCAGTCACCCTCAATCCAACAGGACTGTGATGATCACACCAACAAAGATGACCTGCGGGTCTGCAGCCTGTCAGAGTGATGGTGCTAAATAAAGCATCAATGGCTGTTGTTCTTTGACCACAGACCACCTGGTGTCTCAGCAGCCTTTGAAGTCTGACAGAGATAATACAACGCGTGCATGCACAAACACAGCTCAACTATGATCGTTTTCCCCTCAATCCTCCTGCTAACACACATACTGCATGTTGTGTCTGTATACGGTAACATAACATTTTCTTTATAATCTTGTTTTCACCATCAATTCATGTTTTACAGTGTCCTTTTATATTTTTTTATATGTTATCCATATTTCTTCCGCTCAAGTCACACAGCAGGTCTACCGTGGGTATGGTGTATTGATGCCATAGTACCACTCAAAGCTTTTATTACTTACAATAAATGAATACTTGAGGTGTTGATTATACTGGACACAAATGAATTTACAAATTATTTTCAAGTTAACTCCAATGAAGTCAAAGTTATTTTACAGTAGGTCTGAGTGCACTGTAGAACCTATGTGTTTTATATTGAGCATAAATGATGAACAAAAGTCAATTCCAAAAAACACAATCAGTCAGAGATCCATCAGACATGTTTGTTAAGACTCACAGAGAACAGCATGTTCTTCTTGTCCTGGTTGACAGCTCTTGGATCTGGTACAGGATCTGTGTGTTTGAGCACTGACACAGACTCCCCTGTCAGAATGGACTGGTCTACCCTCAGAGTGGTGGAGCGGATGGATGTCAGCCTGATGTCAGCGGGAACCTTGTCACCAACTACGGAAGAGGGTGAGGGGTTTACATAAAGACAAGTATATAGTGTTTGAGTTCCACTGACTTTGACTTCCCTAAAGCACAACACATTCCTGCTCTAAAGTTATACATCCTGTATCAACTCCCATCACTGCACCATAAAAACTAGTGAGGTAGTGAGGACCATGCTGAGATCACTTGTCATTAAAAACTTTGCTCTAGTTAAATAAAAATTTTCATAAAAATGTCATATCTATTTCTTCATTTCTGGAAAAAGGATGTGACACTAAAATGTACACAATCCTGAACACCCCTCAACACAACACAGATCAGGTCATGCTATGAGGAAGAGGAGCTAAATGAAATTCTAAGCCTAGTGGTGATAATGTTAAAGTGATGCAGCTGTTGTAGTTCACTTATAGCCTAACAATAGCTTGTTACTTTTTTTTAAGTCTGAGCTGCCATTGGAAACAAATTTTAGTTGAGGAAGCTTTTTACATCCGATTATATTTAGGCTTCAAAAATCATAAACAAGTTGTTCATTGGTGAATTATCTTGCTAAGAAAAATGTTTTTTTCCAATTATTTTCTGCAATAATCTAAAACCCATCAAAAAAATCCCACTGGCTTTCTGTTTTGATTGAACCAGGGTGATTGGTCTACAAAATATATATTGTTTCTATGGCATTTCATACAAGTGTGCCCCTGCCCTTTTTCAGCTGTTATCATACTAAGATAACATGCTGCTAGCTGTCTGAAGATAACAATTACATGGTGAAAGTCAGACTGTGGGTGACTTTTTTAAAAAATGGAAAGAAATCGCTCCACCACTTTCGCTAGCTGCAGTCCCATGTCAGGCACAAAAGGCTGATACACTGGGTTCATTTAATAAACCTATCAAATGTTAGCAAACCACTGTCCAAAAATTATAGCAAGATAGACAAGCAGTAAATATTTTATATTCTCCAATCATAGAATATCTTTGCTTGAATAAAACAACAAATCAATCTATTTCAGCTGTATGATAAATGGCCTGGCTCATGGTGCCACACAACATATTCTGTGGATTGAACAAGCAAAGTACTTTAATCCTTACGTCTTGTGAATGAACTTGTCCATGTGCTGTAGTAGCCTAGAAAGCTACAGCGTGACCTTCTTACCTAGATTTGCTGTTTGCCAAAAAACAGAAAGAACTAAACTGAAAGCTTCTGAAAACTTCTCCCCAGCAGCTTTTCTGTGTGGTTTGAATGGACAAATGACCACGAGGTCCACAATTTTGACTATTCTGTCTTGACTGTTCATCACACAATATTGTCTATCTCATGTTATCATAGTGGAGTATTATGCATTTTCTTTTTATCCAAAACATCACTCTACATATGACTGGCAAGCAGAAAACCTACCTCCTGTCTATTTTTACACTTTTATTACATTTTCCTCACTATCAATGATTATTTTTTTTTCCATTTCCCTTTCTTCGTTTCTGTTCCCAGCTTTAAATAACATGACATCCATCCATTATCTACCGCTTATCCAAGTTCGGGTCGCGGGGGGTGCTGGAGCCTATCCCAGCTGTCTTCGGGCGAGAGGCGGGGTACAGCCTGGACAGATCGCCAGTCCATCGCAGGGCCGACACATAGACATACAACCATACACGCTCACATTCACACCTACGGATAATTCAGGGTTGCCAATTAACCTGACATGCATGTCTTTGGATGGTGGGAGGAAACCGGAGTACCCGGAGGAAACCCACGCAGAGACGAGGAGAACATGCAAACACACAGAAAGGCACCCAGCCGACCCCGGGAATCGAACCCCGGTCCTGCTAACCACTACACCACCGTGCCGCCCTAACATGATATATAATAATTAATTAAATAGTGATAAGTGTCCTTATCACTAACATCTGAGGTATCTTCACTATGACATCTCATGCAAAATAAGAAGCCTGTGCATGTGTAGAGAAATTGTAATACAGCACTAAGTTAAGCATACTAGAATTTTTGTTCAGGTCATTTTCATTTGTGCTATTATTCTGTTTAGTCAAACTTCAGAAGCAAAGTCTGATTTTTATTCATTTTGTTTAATAACAGTTTTTTCTTTTATTGCATTTATCAGTTATTTCAGAGAAAATTGGGAGGTTCTCTTTTTTTTACCAGCACATTTGTCCTTTCAAATCACAAAAACACCAAATGCAGTATCTAAATGATGGTTTCATTAATTAAGGGAGAAAAGCTCCAAACTTTTCTGGCCCAATGTGAAAAATGTATTGCCCCTTAAGCATAATAACTGGTTGTGCCACCTTTGATGGAAACAACTGCAAATAAGCTTTGGCATTCTGACAAGTCACCCAGGACCTGAAGCAGCAAAGCACCCCCAGACCATCACACTATCACCACCATGTTTAACTGTTGGTATGATGTTCTTATATAAAATACTGTGTTAGCTTTACACCAGGTGTAATGAGGACTAAGAACACTTTCTATAGTGTTCAGACATCCAGCTTTCCAAAAAAATGTGGTTAATTACAGGTTATTCGTGATTTAGCAAGGGGGGCAATTACTTTTTCAGTGGGGCCAGGCAGTTTTGGGCAGCTTTATAATAAATGAAATCATTATTTATAAACTGCATTTTGTGTTTACTTGGGTTACAAATATGCAAAAAAAAACAGCACTGTATACCAGCCTACTGCCACAATTCCCATTATTCCGCCCCAGCTGTACCTCTCCAGCCTTATTTCCTAAGCACATCCTTTTTGTTTTACTCTTTCTGCCTGTTTCTGGATTTTGCCTTTTGCCCGGGTCATTTCTTTTAGTCGTCTGGTGCTTTTGCCCCAGAAAAACGATATTACAATATGAATTGGACACATTAAACACAGTCTCCAGCTCTGTCCTGTGATTCCAGCTGTGATTAGTGTCACAGGCTTCCCATGCTCTGGAGGATGAATACTTTTACTACAGACAGAAGGGCACTCTGGACACACAGACACACAAACTCCCAACCCCACTTCCTTTCTCTGAGGAGCTTGAAATAGCAGTGGGTATCTAGAGGATTGAACTGTTTGCTTCTGAGTCAAGATAATGTGACGACAACTGACCCTAACATGTTTAGTCAAACAAATCATTTATGTTACTCATCATTGTTTCAGTTGATAACTGTTTAGATCATTGAGTTACATACCATATACAATCAGACCATGCTATTCTTATCCTGTAGTCCTGGGTTCATGAATCTTTTCTCTGAAAACCTCGGAGAATGCAGCTTAGAGATGCACTCCAACCAAGAATTTTCCATTAAGACCTTGTGTGCCTCTCACTAGGTTTCCATGACGATAACAGTCAGAGGAGTCGGCGGGGATGTACTGGCATGCTGATCGTGATGTTTGCCAGGAACAATTAAACAAAGGTGCCACAGTCTTATTTCAACCATGTCTAAACAACACTGCAGTAGAAATGCACTTACAGCACATACAAGGTCTCTCCGCTCTCATGGCTGTAATAAAGAAACTATTAGGCAGGGTATCAAGTGTGGGAAAAATGGTTTTCTATACTTTAATTCTAAGTGGGGAATAAAACACACAACCCCAAATAAATGCTAATAACCTCGCTGGAGCAGTAGAAATTGGGACAGGTCAGGGCTCCTTTTACTCTCTCGGTTCTCGGGTCTGTGTCAGAACCAAAGTAATGTGAATGGACCCAAGCCTGCGCGCTATCAACTGCTCATTATTAGGGATGCACCAATCTCACTTCTCAGTTCTGATTAAGGGACTTTGTATATCAGCTGATTCCTGATACAGATCTAATCTAATTGTTGAATCAATAAACTGAAATAATAAACAGTGACTTAAACGCTGCTTTCCTGGCTTTGTAAAACATAACGAAACAAATTAACACATAGCATGACTCCGTACACTATCTGAACCTGATTCTCCTGACTTTCTTTGGAGTTTAGATGAAAACAGCTCATAATAAAGCAGCTAAAATTTTAATCAAGTTTAACTTCTTTATATTGCTGTCGCCAACGTTAACTGTTTAGTCTTATTATCTTATAGGTGCTCGATAAGTTTGTTGTGTTGTATTATGCAGCGTTACCACCAGCCCTCGCAATATTGCCTTTGTAAATATTAAAAGGAGCAATGGAACTAACATATATCCATATCGTTTGTCTCTTTACTTTATAGTCTTTCAATTTCATAAATTCATTTGTTATCTTATCATTGGTGCATTTTGGAAGAAGGCAGAATCATTAATACAGAGTCAGAGTGGGACTGTAATCCTCTGAAAGTCACTAGGTCCATGGACAAGCTGCAGTTATATAATTGCAGACGATTGTGCAGCCTGCCACAAGAATACAGTTAGTAAGTTGTTGCTGCTAATGTAAGACTCTGTGGTGTCTCTACCTGTTATCACATTATTTTGTTATTTATTTCTCTCATATATGATGAAAATGATGATGTACCTTAGTAGTGTTGCCTATCTGCTTACCTGCAACTTCCACTATGTCTCCAGGAACTATGTCTCGAGCTCGGACTCTCTGGACACTCTTCTTGTCCTGTCGGTACACCTTGCCCATTTCTGGCTCATACTCCTTCAGAGCTTCAATGGCATTCTCTGCGTTACGCTCCTAGAGGAGCCAATAATATAAGAAGATACAATGTGAGATTGTTGCTTGTGATATAGTAGCATATGATAGATGCATGTTGTTAATTTCATCCAAAAAGCAAAGTCACAGTGACTAAGCCCTCGGTCGAAGACTTCACTGAAGCTGTTTCTCCATTGATCTGAACGTTTTTATAAAAACACTCCTAAAAAAAAGAGAGTGGAGATCTTAAATGAAATTACCATTTGTGAGTGTGAGGTCTTCTTGAAAGGAGAGGGTAACAGAAACTACAACTACACAGTCTACTTCCTGTTTGATTCTCGCTATTTATGTGCTAGTGAGAATAAGATAGAAGACACAGAAGCTAAGCCCACAACATCCCACATGCTATAAAAACATAAGGTTGCCCTGAGTGAGCCTTTGTTAAAACCCAAACTCGGTCAACAGGAAACATCAGACCAAAACAGAAACAAACAGAAGATGGAGCACGCTTTTGTCCCACATGATGATCTCACTTGAAGCTGGATTTTTACAGTGAGACAAGAAATGCAATGAACTGTAAAAACTGTGATAGTATCACATCTGGGATAGTGTCTGTTTTAACATATCTGTGGCATGTACTTCAGCTTTCTTCTTCTCACCTCCACACACATGAGGACTATCAATACTCAATTTTTCAATACTCAATATTCAGACTAAACTGACTCGACCTGTCTTCAACATCCCTCTCTTCAGAACTGTGGTGTGTGTGTCACTACTCTGTAGGCATGCTTAATGTTTCACATCAGGGTCAGACAATGGGCCACTATGACCAGCTTCAGGTATGCCTGAATTGGGTCCAGATTCAAGCTGAATCAGTACAGCGTCAGTGTCGGCTTAAGGCGTGTGTCCTGGAGTCAGTGTACTGACTCACAAAGTGAGGCTGCACTGACTGAATGACCACCTCATTATGGCCATGCCTAAAAACATGTTAAATGTCCCACCAGAGGAAGTAAAACACTGATCAAATGTATTCAAATATTACGCATGCCTACTACTAGTGCCCCTACCCCATCTGGGTGTATCTGGAATATATTTCTGCTCCTCACCCCATCCTATACCCCACTAAGGAGAAAGGAAAATCCACCATAAAGACTCTCAAACCCTGGCCTAAGGGGAGCTCTCTCCCTACTACAAGACTGCTTTACACAGACTAAAACGGACAGCGACCCACCCCCCCACTCCGAACTTAAACATGCTATTTTCCCAAGCACCTGGACTTTCTTTCAGACATAGTCTGGAGTACATACGTGAAAACGGCTAAAGACTAAGTCTAGTTAGTTAGGACTAACCATGAGCTGGACAGCTGAGAATCTTCACAGATAATAATCCTCTAACAGCCGCTTGAAAAATGTCCTTACAACGATGGTATTGAACTTAAAAAAAGAAAGACACGCTCCAATATGTATGTATACGCAAAAACAGTGTACAACTGTGCAGAGTGCTGCAGTGCAGTGCTGCAGTTTTTTATGCAAATGTAGGCCCAAAAAATGCTGATGCGTCATCATCATTTAGATTTTTATTTGTATTACAATTTATTCTATAATGTGAACTTATGAAACACTGTTGCTCACTAGTTAAAAGTTACAAAAAAAGTCAGTTTAGAACTGCTTTACGCAACACTTGTCTTTACCTAACGTAACAAGACAGAATTGAATCATAAGATTAGTGCTGATGTCCAGCTTTGCTACAAACATATGAGAAGCTGGTGAGTGGGAGAGACTCTGTCAGACATGTGAAAAGGACAAGTGTGCAGAATATGTACTACAGGATAATAAAGCCTCTTTAATATTATGTAATGGTCCAAAAATGTGTCTGTAAATTAGAAGGGAACTGACTGTTCATTTGTCTAACACACACACACAGTGGTTACCTGCCATACTCCTACTATAGCATTGGCGATGAGGATGAGGAGGATGACAAAGGGTTCAACAAAGGCTGTGATCGTTCCCTCGCCTTCTTCAAACCAAGCCAGAGTCTACAGGAGACAGAAGACAATGACTGCAATCCGTGTGTTTACAGCACAGTTAAACGTTTAGTTTATACATGGCTCCTTATAGGCAAATTTGTTATACACACACACACATTTGTTGTAAAAATGATTGAGTGCGACTTGTGTTAAGTGTCGTCTATGTGTTTGCTCGTAGTTGTGAGCAGAGTTATATGTACTACAGTAAGCACTTACAAAGGAGATACATGCGGCCAGCAGCAAGATTCGCACCAATAGATCCTCAAACTGTTCCAGGACCAGCTCCCACAGGGACTTCCCTGAGACAAAAAGGCACATTAGATGAATAGATGGATGGATGGATGGATGGATGGATGGATGGATGGATGGATGGATGGATGGATGGATGGATGGATGGATATTAAATAGATGCATGAATGACAGATGGACGGAGATAGCTCACCTTCTTCTGCTGGTAACTCTGTTTGTTGTGATTAAATAGAGAAAGGTGGAGAAAAGAAAAAATATCACCACTGATTAGATCAGTATATACAGGAATTAATTCAGGTGAAGTTATTCTGTGTGCTACAGTTGTATTACTCTATGTATTATGCTGATTGCACAGAGTTTTACTGTTGTGTGGCTACAGTCAGTAGGAAAGCACTTACCGTTGGGTCCCCATCTCTCCCTGTTCTTCTTCAGCTGCTCACAGCTCAAGCCTGTAGACTCATTTACGGCGAAGAAGCCCAAAACCTCCTCCACCGTTTTTGTATGAGCATTATCCATCACTGTTGGGGGAGGAGGACAGAGCCCTTGTTTTACTAAGTTAAAGAGGGAGAATAGAGCAGCTCACCAAATTTGTTTTGCATATACTCAGTGAGTAATTATCTCTTTTAAGGACAAGCACAACTACATAAAAGTAATGTGGCCTTTTCAAGGAGCTTTTAGATTGAAAATGCACAGCTGTTGATGAATGCAACAGTTTTAGTCAAAGGTTATTAAAATTTCTGTGTCTTTATTAAAATACTATTTTAGGTTGTCATACCACAGGTGACGCACATCAACTGGACTGAATTAGATTTTTATTAGGAACTTCTTTACATCTGCAGTGAACATTACACACTGTTGCAGCATCACTTGGCTGGGGAATCGTATGCGCTGTAGAGCCAAGCAACGACACAAACTGGAACCCACAGAGACAAACACACCCAAGAGACATGAATTACTACCCATATGGTCTGAGCTTACACATCCCTGTGTTGCATCATATAGGACAATGTTTACAGTGTTTGTCTATGTTGCTTCAGACTGAGTCTCTCACTTTCTCTAAACTCCATTAGAAAATCAGACTATTCAAAGAGGTTACATGACAGTCAGACACAGACACATCAACATGATGGGAGATGTGGGATGTTATGGTAGAAAGATACTGATAGTAATGAAACAGTTTATAGAAATCTACAGAAATGAGCCACTGATGGCAATTGTTGAATCAACTTATGACCTCAAATATGCTATTAGCTTCCTTAGCAACGGTGGTTGTAGTCGTCAACATACGTAATAGTCCCCAAAATAGGGCCTGTTACATCACGACTGGAGGGGCCGGAGGATTCTGCTGAATAAAACTTTGACATCCTCAAACGGTCACATTAGATCAGGCGTGTTGCGGCCCTTTAGCGGTCAAATGAAAGGTACCTGCCCGAACAAGCTTCAGTTCAAGGCCTTTTACACACGAGCAAGGGCCACTCATCACTTCAGTATACCGAGTATGCTAGTTCTCATCTAAATAATGACGTGACAGTAAGAAATCATTCACCTGTTATTCCCATGATCTGCCTTCCACCACTGTGGAGTGTGTTAGCGAGCAGCCTGGCAAATTCAACAGCGCTTCACATTATTCCAGAGATTGGTAGGAAATCATCTCTGACGAATTATTCGTATAGGGCCTAAATCAGGGTTGCGTGAAAAGGCCTGTTTTTAATATAATTAACACTGGAGAATGGCCCTACGGTCGCTGATGCCAATTTCTGCATCTCCCACATATATAACTGACGGACAGGAACCATACGCATGCTAATATTTTTATCCCTACTAAGCAATAACAGTGACACTTCCTGTTATTTAACATAATAAGATGATGTAGTTATTACTAGTAGCCTGTGGGTTAACGTTAGCGTTATGTGGAAGACATGCACTCAGAGACGTGTTGCTCGTGAATGATGAGCTTTGCCAGTAAATATGAAAGCGCAGGGTCATAAGATTATACAATAAACCTTGTGCCAAACGACAGGGGAAAACTCTTAAAAAAAACCTTCGAGCTCTAAACTAGTTCTTAGCTAGTGAGCAGCGGGGATATCTATGTGACCAGCTAGCTTGGTAGCTAGTGTTATGTGTTACGTTAATCCTTCGGAGATGAACAGGTTGCTTACCAGGCCGGTTGCTGTCCCGTGTGTGGTCTGTTCCTACACTTTTAGAAAACAGGATATATCACAGCACCATACGTTTCCACCAACAACGAAAAAATAGCGGTAAAAATAGTCCGACAAACAGTTTTTACAACAGGCTATACTTATACTTGAACAGTCACTCGTGAGTGGAAAAATCCTATGTCCATTTAAACAGTATCTGATTTCCGAGAGGTAAAAATATTGCCTGTTTAAAAAAATAAGGCTTATTTAAGGCAGGTGTTACACCCAATGTGGTCCAAGACTAGTTTATCCTGACAATATATTATTATTAACCTTTATCCTGGTAACAG
Source organism: Ctenopoma multispine (assembly GCA_034779795.1). Classification (NCBI taxonomy): domain Eukaryota; kingdom Metazoa; phylum Chordata; class Actinopteri; order Anabantiformes; family Anabantidae; genus Ctenopoma; species Ctenopoma multispine. Next base: position 25,355,654 of record JAUYWH010000001.1, read on the forward strand.
GAGTGTCTGTGGGTCAGTATTATTCGAGGCTATGGGTTACAGCATCTTTCGCTTTAAAGCTACCATTATCAGACGTACAACTTCCGATTGTAACTTTCAAAATAAAACAAATATTATGCTATGCTAAAATCTCGTACGTTCCCTGGCAGTTTGTGTATGTTCATATATAACTCTTTATAGTTGTATATACTTTTCATATATTTCTTTAAGGTCTGAACTCTTCAATATAAAGTGACTACAAGTGATTATTGTTGTGAGTTCCCACTACTCCCGGATCCTGGCCACATGTCAAAGTGTCCTTGGACAAGACACTAAACGCTGAACCCTTATCGCCTTAAATGCCTGTCCACAAGAGTTTAATAAAGTATATATTATTATTATTATTTTATAAACTGAAATTATTTAAAAAATTAATTGTATTTCTTCAATAACAAAGATCTTTAGGCTTTTATTTTAAGTAAAGCCTAACAGTTCTAGCGTTATCGGTTAATTCTGTCCCTTGACGATGCAGGCTCGTAATGAACGTGATTAACGGTATTCGCTAAAGCAAAAACTAACAGACCCAAGAACGAGCCAATGAGATGCCCGGGAGTCAGACTGACGCAGCACTTTGACGAATCAGTGTGGAGACTGTAGCATCCCGGCCACTGGACGCTTGGTCTCTGATCCCAGACACCGAGTTCTTGATCAATCAACGGGCGGTGCGTCTGTTGTCACGCAACTGATCGACAAGTGAACCAATCAGCGCTGATCCTTGGGTGTTGAACACAAGTATTAACCAATTGTGCGATGCTGGAGGCGGGGTTAAACGTTTGCCGTATAACCAGCTGCATTTTTCTCCCTTCTTCCCATCTTTCTAAAAAACAAAGTGTGCTAAAACGTTGTACACATGAAATATATTTGTACAACCTGAGCTGCAAATGCACTGTAGTTCATATATCAATATGTAATATCTTACATATCCTAATAACATTTCTCAGATTTTCTAACTCAAAAGTGAATAGTTCATTCTACCATATCTCCTAAATTTATATAGTATATAAAGCCAATTACATACTGTAAGAAAAAAAGAACAAGACATATCCATGTTTTAATTGTCTTAATGAACCACTTACACAGGCTAACGTAGTCATGAATGATATAAATGCTGCACTCTTTCATTAAGTCCTTTTCATTTCACTGTTTAACACACACTCACTCCCTATCTAATAGATTTGAGCATAAATGGAATGAATATTTACTTAAGGTCAGTCATAAAAACCATGAGCCGAATGATTGTCACTGTGCAGTCCAAAATATGTCAACCTGTAAGTGTGTTTCACCACAGTTGAGCAGCAAAATAATGTAACCCTGATGAAAAAGGACGGTGGTCTATAGATGTCTTTTATTAAAATGTTAATAAAACGTAATCTGGACAAGACAAGGTGATACAACTGCAAGATTAAACATCTAGCTGTGATGCAAATACTGACACACATAAACATGATGGAATCTGTTCATTCTTCTTGTCTCTCTTTCTTATGATGACTTCCTCAAAAAGGATATTCACTCCACAGGCTGCAAAACAAAGAACACAATCATTACAGACAAACTGAAGATCAACTCTATTAATATCATTCTGTAATACATGAGCACTGTCATGGAGGATGTTTGTTTTCACAGCAAGTTAACAGTTATACAAGCAGAAATCCCCAAAAAGGTTTTTTTTTCAGTGGCAACTGGACTTGTTTTATTTCCCTGAAGACACTTAATAACCTTTTTTGGGATAACCCTGACCTAGATGACTGAGAATCTTCACAGACATACAAGTGGAAACTAAGTGTGTTGCCTCATGTTGTTTGCAGCCCTTGTGACATTAACACATTGGCACATGTAAGTGCTGATAGTAACATTAAAACATGACACCACATGTTTGAAATGGTCTAATGCTCATTAGCATGGCGCCTCCTGGTGGACACAACCACCAAGTCAAAACACTCTTTATTAAAATACTGTACGATTTTTTTCATTTAAACTTGTCAGTGCGTAAAAAAGATCAGAACTACAATGCCAGCAGCTGGACTCATAAGAATCTTAGAACATCTGCTCAATCAGACACACGGAACAGAAACTGAAACATCCTCAATGTGGATGCTAATTCTAGGTCACAAACACTAATTGAGATCATCTCTACAGAGACAAACCCAACTTTATTTACACTAGTTCTCCTGTAATGTGTCAGACCTTCACCCATAGTGTGAACCTGACTGAACTATTTTCACGCGGAGCTGCACACAGGCAAATCAGCTTGCAGTGATCAAAGTTCGGTAAATGTGTTTGCATGCATTCACAGTGCTCTTCTTCTCTGTTTGTGTGGCTCTCACACTAGACTGTTTCAGGTCCTCAGGCTAAATCTAATATAAAACAAAGACGACCTCAGCAAATGCTAACTACATAGTGTCAAAAATAAATGATATGATTTCTAACCTAAGCTTGTACTGGGGGTCAGTGTGTGTCTTCAGCAGCAGGTCTCTGATCTCCTCAGGTGGGTTCAGCCCGTGAAGCTTTGCTCTCTCCCACCTCTGCAGCCTGCTGATACCTGGAGACACATAGGTGATGATGTAAATAATTCAGTGTTTTTGTTTATAAAACCTGTTTTAGCACCAACTGCACCCAAGTAGATGTGGCTCCAAAAAAACTAAGCAAATGATGCAGAGAAAAAGCTCCGATAGTGCTTTTTGTGACAAGATGTGAGCGAAGGCAGCTGCCAGTCGAGGCTGGAAACAATGTTAACAACAGCAATAACACCGTAACAGGAAGTAAAGCTGTAAGCTGTACAATCAACACAACAAGCTGAACGTGGCTGAAAAGCTCAGGAGAGCTAAGGGGAAGACCAGAGTTCATGATAATTCTCAGTGGGTCCAACACCTTTATATAAGTAATCATTTGATCCTCAGTGCCTATAAAAAGTCGTCACCCCTCTTGGAAGTTTTTAACTTTTATTATCTTACAACATTCAATCATGGTTGATTCAATTTGGCTTTTTTGGCCAAATATTGACAAAAAGACTCTTTTGTGTCACATGTGCGTGTGTGCTACCTGTGCAGGGGCCAAATCTCCAGTCCAGGTCAAACTGCCTGAGCTTCTGCAGCTCTTCATTCTCTGCTTCACTTTCAGTCTCTAGTCAGCAAAAGATCCAGACAGAGTCAAGTAAGTAGATAAAAACAAATCCAACACTGAGCCAACAAAATGACATTTAGAATTCAAATTCATTTTACTTCTTAATGTTCAAAAAATCTTTTTACAAAACAATACTTTAACTCTGCTGCCAAAATAATTTCCAAAGCAAGAAAACATGTATGTACAATTTAATTTCACAGTGCACATATACATAGATAATAATAATAATAATAATAATAATAATAATAATAATAATAATAATAATAATAATAAGATAATAATCCTCCTTTTTGAAGGAATCGTTTTTAGTTTTTGTTGACACTGTGTTATAGAGGAGCCGATTGAGGTGCTGATTTTAAATGATGTTTTAGAGAATGCAATCTTCATCAGCTTCAGTGAAAACACGTGTTTCCATAATAAATACAAATAAATAGCAGAATCACATCCCTGGCAGTAATGCAGCACACTTCAAAAGCAAACTACGTCCTCCACAATGATCAAACAGTTGAATCAACAACTCTCTGTAACAGTCGACCTTCATGACGGAGGATCCACTGCAGTACTGCTGAATTAGATTGATTCACCTTCCTGTGATGGTGGAGGAGTCGCTCTCTTCTCTGGTTTTCCACCCTTCTTTGCTTTCTTTAACACCTTGAATGAATCAGTTATCAGTCGGCGCTTGGTTGTCATGGTGACTGATCTAAAACACACACACACACACACACGTGCACTCAGATGAATAAATGAGCATTGATTGTGCAGCTTTAATGAGCACCACTTAAACACATCTGTTTTTAGGTGTTTAGAAAACACTAGCATAGCCCACTGAAACCTCTGATCCAGTATTAACACATCAACTCAGCAGTGTTGATGCACTTAGTCCTCCAACAAAATCCATAATGAAACATTTTAAATGAACTTGATAGACCTCGTTCTTTCTGCAGCCAAACAGGGGTTCTGATACATTTCTAACCACTTTATGAACAGTTCCCTCTGAGATCTTCCTTTAACTTCCTCACAGTGTGGAAACTGCTGAAAACATTTGACTATCTTCTTGTATCTTTCTCCTGTGAGCATCACTAACTTTTGTTTTCAGAGGCTCTTCTTCACAGCTGTGTAGAATAGTCCACAGCGGCTGTGTGTATGCACAGAGTATTTAAAAAGCTCTGAAACCGGAATCACCTGACATTTCCTAAATACAACCGTCGACATGCTTCAGGTGTACATGTTAATCAAAGTGTGAGAGCGGATGCCCAAACATCTGCACATGCTGCAATGAGATTTCCTTTTAGATTTTTATTATCAGTTTATGAAGCTAAGAGTAACTATGCATTAAATCTGTACATTATTATTGTAAATATACATGAGTTCAGATTTATGGGCGTGGCTTATATGATTTAAAACTTTCAAAATAAAACAGCTGTGAACACTCCCACAGGGAACTGATTGAAGCAGGAAATGAAGCTCAGTAATAAGACTCAGTATTTCAATACCTATTAATACACCAGTGTCCATGTATATGTACATAATCATTAATAGAACCTAAACATAAATAATAATTTATAACACAATTGTTTTTAGCCTGACCTGTTAATATCTCACCAAACTAAGCTTCAACATTTTCCCTTTTTAAATGTAGAACAAACAGATATGTAATAAAACTTCTTATTGTGACTTTCTTACAGTGTCTCCTGCCACTCCCTTTTTCTTCCACATTAACAGTCATTTAACTGCACGGATGTGAAGAATGAAACTGATACGGAGGCATTAAACAGTTATTACTACTTTACAAACCGGGATCAACAGCGCTAATTCTTCTTAAAAATATTTTTTCAGGGCACGTTACCGAAAAAAGAGGCGAGCTACACAGAGAAAAGCTAATATACCGTATTTATGGATAAATAACGCAGCAGAAGAACCTGCTCGATCCAACACATAAGCGTGTGCGGTGTGCGCAGCTGCAGTTTCAGCTCAGTGTTTTACTACATATGATTTAGCAGTTTGCTTTATCAGTCTATTGAACTTACCTGGTTATTGAAACAATAAGAGCTCTGCTCACGATATGTTGTCTTCACTCAGTCACAGACGGTGCCGGAGCAGAACCACTCGACCAAAACAAATGACGACGCCTCTTCTTCTGTCTCGGACGTGGACTCCACACGGGCTCGTTCCTCTGCTGCCGCCTGTCGTTTGCTTTGTGTATTACACTGATTACTGCACTAATGCGCAGGCGTAGAGCGAAATATACAGTACATCCAACATGTTTATCAAAAGTGACAAGTACACAAAGTCAGTACTCAAGTAAAAGTGAAAGTTCTTCACCCAAGCTGAAGTCACAAGTACATACTCTGTTACACACTTTAAGTACACAAGTACAAATACTCAAAAAAAATAAATAAATACAGTATTCAACTAACTCAGTTCCTCTCACATTTGTGCTGTAAACAGACGTTTTGCAGACTTTCCAGAGAATGAACATACACTAAACATTTTATCTTGGCAGCTCACATGCTCATTGTGAAAATCATGACCACAGGTACAACATTATTATAAAGAAGTACACTGCATGCACGTGTAAGGATGGCAATTAAAATAAAGGTCTAACTGTTGTTCTGAGCCCAGGACAAGCTGACGTTTTACAGAGGGTCTGTGGTTTTCAGAGGACAACAAGAGTAAAAACTCCATGTGATGTACAACTACATCAGTACACACATGGATTCACAATTTTCTAATCTACAAACTATCAGGGGCTTGTACCTTTGCACTTTTACTAGAATAAAACTTTAAATGCTGGACTTTTTACATGAGGTATTGGTACTTACACTAAAGTAAATAATCTGGAGTGCTTCTTATTACACCTGCAGTGTCTCTAGTAAAGTTATTGGGATCATAGGTTGTTCTTCAATTCATGATTTCAGCTTTTTTTTCATAAAGTTTGATTTTTAATCTCTGTCATTTCTCTGTCATTTGTTGTTGTGTTGATCTATGTATTATATCTAATCTAGCCTGTGCTCATGTCTGCATTAATTTCTTCTGGGTTCTCCAGTTTTCTCCCAGAGTCCTAAGACATGCAGGTTAATTGCTGACTCTAAATTGTCTCTATTTGTGAATGTGACCATGTCTCTGGAGTGGAGTCGCTGTGAGATAGACTGTTGACCCGTCTTCTCACCCGGTGCCAGCTGGGAATAGTTCCACTCCAGACCGCTGTGCCCCTTTAAAGCATTAGTGGTATAGTTAATGGATAAGACATTTACTGTACTTCACTTAACTGTATTTTGTTCTTTATTTGGATTCCCATTAGTGTGCACACAGTCCAGTTAAAAGTGTTCTGACATGATCTTTGTGGCTAATGCTTCAGTCTCATTGATGTTTGTAGTGTTCACAATGAAAAACATAGTGAGTTAACTTAATGATGATGAAAGGTGACAGGAAGGCAGAAGATAAGAGTAGCCTCTCTTTTTCACACACACACACACACACACACACACACACTCTCTCTCTCTCTCTCAGTTGCTGCAAATACAAAAATCTATACAAATCTTATTGCCTTGTTCTGCAGCATTCTTCACTGGTATTTCCTTCTCTCTGTCTGTCTCGTCCCTCCATCCTGACAGATCACTTACTGTAGAATGTAATCTAATATAAGGTGTGTGTGTGTGTGCGTGTGTGTGTGTGTGTGCTTTAGATCAGCCTTAATATTGTTAACTACTGGAGAGAAATGGCTTCTTCACATCTTATTAATTACACTGGTTTAAATTATTTTTATTTATTTTTACATGACAGTGTGATTTAAAAAAATAACTGAATCTTCAAATCATAAAAACAGGGTCAGCTGTGTACCTCCATTGATAAAACTGATACTTTTTTTCTGTATGTTGTAGCATATGTGCAGTACTGACACATATAAAGTTTGCTGTAAATGCCTCTTAACCTCATCACTCTGCCATCGGAAATGCAGGACTCAAAGATAACGCGTTTAGAGGCTTTGACACAGGCTTCAGACAAAGAAACTTCCATTTTTCAAAAGATATACAGATTACTTTTCACCTTTTATAAACATCTTCCCTCTGGAGACAATGTAATGGGACAGACACAGCATGAGCAGTAAACCTCAGTTCCATGTGCTGGATTTGGCTTTGACAGTTGATATATCTCTTTCTCTGACAATCCATTCGGTGATCACACAGAATTATATCAAATATTAAGATGGATATCAAGAAAAACAACCCTGTAGGTTAACCGTAAAAGCAGTTTATCTTATTGTATGATCTCTAATCACAGAAAAATAGATTTTACTGGCTTCTCGTAATTGTTGTGTAAGTGGTGCGCTGCACTTGCTCTGTGTGGACATCAGTTGAGTGATTACTGAACAGCCAATGAGGTGAGGATAGGATTACATCAGGGATCAGCTCTAAGCCCCTTCTTTTTTGCAATGGTGATGGACAGGCAGGAGTCTCCATGCACTGTGATGTTTGCAGATGACTTTGTGATCTGTAGTGAGAGTAGGGAGCAGGTAGAGAGCCTGGAGAGGTGGAGGTGTGATCTGGAGAGAAGAGGAATGAAAATCAGTAGAAGCAAGACACAATACATGTGTGTGAATGAGAGGGACAGGTGGTAAGGTGAACATGAAAGGAGATGAATTAGTGAAGGCAGATGAGTTTAAATACTTGGGGTCAACCATACATAGTAAGTAATGGAAGCAGATGATCTGCTGTGGCACCCCCTACAGGGGGAAGTCAAAAGAAGAAGAAAACGGTTCCTGAATGTTTAGTTCCCACTGTGAGCATGGAGGAGGCAGTATGTAAGCAGTACTGGGCGAGAGTGGAGAGGAAAAACTCCCTTTAACCAAAGTAGCATCCAGCAGAACCAGCTCCAAGGTGGTTGGCCATCTGCGTCAACTGAAGTAGTTAAAATACTATTAAAAACAAAACAATGATGTAGCATTCTACTTCTAGCTATTTGTTATAATTTTTCTGAACCTGACCAAACCATGAACATTCTATAACCTTGATGCCATAAATGCATGTTTCTTAATGTCACCTTGGCAACAAAGGTCCAGCGCCCTAGCCAAGTATGGCTGGTGAGGGTAGAGACGAACAACCTATGTGGTTGTTCATTTAGTTTGGATGATAAAAGCAAACAAAGGGAGAGAAGCTCTGTACAGTGTATCAATGACAACATGTTAACTGATTTTTCAGAAATTCAGCTGTGAATAAAGAAACAGCTGTATCTCACTTGACAGTCACTTTTGATAAAATTGTGTGACAAATGTAGGGATAATTGAAACAATCTGAAAGTCTTTGAGTACAGTAACTGGAATGGGCAAATGAGGGAGTGTGTACTTGTGTGTATGACATGAGTTGAAATGAGAGGGCATTACACTCTGCCCAGATTTTATCTTATCTGCTTGTGTGGTGTAAACTTGTTTTCCATCCAGCTCATTTTTCACTGCTGTTGTTCTCTTTGTTCTCCACCCCTCCCTCTTCTTCGCTTCTGTTTCCCAAGCTGCTCCCTCCAACTATTGAACTCCACTCCCTCTACTATTTCCCATTTCCTTTTTGTTTTCCATCCTCTCCCCATCCGTCCTTTCCTGAAGAAAGAGTGAGCAAGAGACAAAGAAAAATTTAATGACATTCTACCACTTCCTGATTCTCATCCAATGGCAGTCCATTATCAAATTGTCAGAAGTGACTGCTGTATAATGGAAGCATTCAGAGAGCCTAGATGGCACTGGACTGTAGTCGGCTATGATTGAATTAGTCTGAAATATTATCTCCTGGATGTGGTTCGTGGTGATGTGGTTTGTGGTGTGTATTCGGATGTAGAGACTGATAGACTAGCCTGGAGCAGTAGCCTTTTATACAAAATGGGGTCTGTTCCACTCAATGTGGTCCACCTTTGACATCATGGATACAATGCATTTGGAAACATTAAATATTTCATGTAGAAATACACTACACTAGATGGGTAAGGAGAGGCTTGTTCTGAATAGCTAATTTTACTAATGGGATCCTTTATTGTTAGCAATGAAATGTAGTCAGTGGTTTAACTCAGCCAGGATACAAATTCAGTTAGTTTTCAAAATGCTTTAAGTGAAAACTGAATTAACACAACTGCAACACAGAAGAGTATAATGTTATCACTTCATGTAATTGCTATTATCAGTTGTGCTGAAGCCACTAAACTCCTCCTTGTAATCGTCTTATTAGGCTGTTATCATAACTCCTGACTATTGTTGTCATGATTACAATAGAGAACCCAGAGTGTACCAGGTTTAAGAACAAAAAGTATTTGGTTAGGGTTAGGGAAATATCCTGGTTTGGGACTACAATTACAACTTACTTAAGTTTAAAACAATGCCTCTTGTTTGAAATGTAAAACAAAGAGTGGCCTCTTATTTCAAAGTACTGTGTTCTTTTATCCCAACCCTATGTGGTGCTCTTTATATGTCACCAATAGCACTGGTCAACACAATATATTTTACCTAGGCAAAATTATTATTATAGTTACTCTTATGGAATTCGACCTGCTGATCACAACATTGACATCCATTTAGCTGTATCACCTACAGCTTTAATGAAATGGATGTAAATTTCTGTACTTGTAGAGTGGAGTAGATTGGTTGGTTTTGGTGTCTATTAAAACACTACACCAATAGGAAAGGAGGGCTTATCAACCGGCATATCAACCAGCTTTTTTTTTTACATTGAGAGACATGTGAACCTCCTTATGCAGTTAAAATTCAGTTAAATACAAATTACCATTGCCTCTCTAAAACCTTAGGCGATAGAAGAATTCTGATCACACCATCGTGTTCAGCCAGTAAATTTTAACTAAGTTTTATCCAGGTAACTGAAAATTTGTTGAACAGTGTAATGATTGTTGCTAACATGAATCAGTAATCCAATACAGTTTTCCCCCACTGAAGAATAACTATGTTGTGTTATTATGGTTTGTATGTGTTAATCTGTTAACCAGCCTGGTTATATCACAAGAATACACCACAACTCCAAACAAAACTCTGCGGTGCAATTACTTGTTTATTTTCTAGATAGATCGAGCACTTTAAGAATGACTGACTGTCCCTTTACATGTGGGTTCAGCTAAGTTTCTTTTTAGACACTTATCTTATGACAATACAGCTGCTGTTGTTTTTTTGTCTTTACTGTAAACCCACAATCTTGTGCCCCAAAAAAAAAATTGTACAAAATTTGTCCACAATTCTCCATTGTGCACTGAAGAGAAAGGGGGAGGGGTGGGTTGTGAGGACTCATCAGCTGTAGATGATGGAGGAGGAACCTGAGACTCAGAGATAGACAAGAGAGAAAGAGAGAGAGGAAATGAGAGACTGATGGAATGGGTGAAGATAGAGATACGGACAGACAGAAAGAGTAAGAGCTGTTTACACGTTGACTAGTTTATTTGTTATTCTGAAGTTACAGAAAGCATCAGCTGAAGATTGGTGTTGCTGAGCAGCTGGAATGTTTTTAAACTTTCTGACACAACTCTTGGATTTCTGGATTCTACTCTAAATATTCTTTTCAATACAAAAAGAAGATGTCAGCCACGTTTTTGGACCTAAATCTGTACTTTCTGTAAACACACACTATCAACAGGTTCAGTCTGAGCTGAGATCAGCCTTAATATTCACCATCCACACACAGAGGAATTGTTTTTGTAGTTCTGCTATTTGCTTTGTATTTGTATAGGTCACATTACACATAGAATATACATATACACAAGCTTTGTGTATGCAGTGACAAACACACACGGCTACAATGTGGTCCTGTATAACAGATTTCTTCACCTATGAAACCACCAAGTCAGTGGTAGTGAAGAGCTGGACCATCGGCATCATCAACCGTGTCGTCCAGCTTCTCATCATCACATACTTCATCGGGTGAGTATTTCCCTTCAGTCATGTGTAATTCTAGGCTGTATACAGTATTTACTATGCTTCATTGAATTGAACAACAGGAAATATCAGTACTAAATATGTACATTTTAAGACATTTTAGTTATTAGGAACTGATTATTACACTAAGCAATTATTATTTTACTAAGCAAATAATACACTAACAGACAAAGACCAGTTTAAAATAATACATAAAATATAAAAAAATGTTAGCTCTCATATCATCAATATTTATTACTGTAAACGTTACATCACTGAGCATTATACTGTATATGTATGTTGTATGTACACTTCCAGTAAAGCGTTTGGACACACATAGGACTGACCATGTTTTTCATGTCTTCAGTTGTGTTACCATCATTGCATATGGTTTTCTAATGAGCAGTTCTCCTTTTAAATGAATATATTTGCATTAGCAAATATAACATGCTATTGGAAGTCAGTACTAATGCAGAAAATTCCTTATTTGTTTTCAGCTACAATAGTCATTTACAATATGAACAATGTCTACACATTCATTCTGATCAATTTGATGTTATTAAAACCTGCTTTTCTTTTGCAAACATGCTCATTTCTATGTGTCTCTATGTTTGACTGGTAGTGTGTGTATATCATATATGATAATGATGATAAATAGTGATTTAGTGATGATATATATCACAGCGGATTTATTTATCACTAGCTGTGTTATGTTATTCTTATTGACATTGAATGAGTCAAATCTATGCAACTGTTGAAAAATACGCAATATTTGATGTAATTCTTTTCTTTTATGTTACATCATTTTACTTAATTCTCTACTAAATAATTTGTCAGCTAATCACATTCTGCAGGGACATATTACTTTGTTTTTGCTTAGTTTAAATGTAATTGTTGGGATTATGTTTAATTAGAGTACATCTGGTTTTAGAGTTATTCTAATTCAATTATCTATTTAAATTGGGATTAATTTCATTCAACCAAGTGTTTATTTATACATGCATACATATCTTTTCTTGACATTTTTATCCAATTTTCCCAACAAACTGTAATTTATATATTAGTTTTATACTTTGTAATTGTGTATTTGTACAAAGCACAACTATTCTTGTTCAGCAATTTACACTTTGTCTTTTTGTAATCAATTATACACACACACACAAAGATAACATTAAAATGAAATAGCCTTATTAAGTAGGTTCCAGTCGTGGCTTTATATTACTACCAACTTACAGTTATACTGTATATTTTGTTTATTAAAAAAAGAAAAAAATATACATATGTAATTGCATTTACTGCCAAGTAATTCTTCTTCTACTTTGCTTTTAATGAGTTACTGCTGTGATTAGCAGTTGCACTGGAGAGGTAAAATGTTAGCTTAGATCTCAATTGAGCATGTCTTTGAATTTAACATTATTGTGACAGTATGTGCAGAACGATTGCTGATACTTATCTCTCTCCCACCCAGACTCTACTAATCACTTCCACATGTAGGTTATGAGTTCATGGCTGTGAATCAGCTTCTCCACAAAAGTCAGCATCATCACAACAACAATATTAAGCTAGAATTACCACTATGATTGTATGGCTCCGCTAACCAGTGATGTTGTAGTTTACATGTGCATCTGTCCAGACTCGTATTCTGATAAGTTTATGCAGAGTCCAAGCGGATGTTTGTCCCAGATGTAATGAAATTTCTTCCAGTCACTTTAGAGTTATAGCATTGACAATAATAGGATGTACAATAGGTGTTTGTGACCTTGACCTTCGGTCACCAAAACCTAATCAGTTCATCGTTGACTCTAAGTGACAATTTGTGCAAAACTTGAAGAAATTGCCTTTCAAGTGCTCCTGAGGCATCACTTCACATAAACATTCACAACTAGTTGAACATGAGTTGACTGAGACATTGACCTTTGACCACCAAAATCTAATCAGTAAATCACTGAGTCTAAGTTGACTGTTGTACCAAATTTGAACAAATTCCCTCCAAGCATTTCGAAAATATTGTATCTATCGCCAGCACAGAGGCATTCTGGTCATTGCTCATTCAGTTCATACTGGTGATCACACTGAGCCTTTGGACAAGGGATAGCTGCATTTACTTGTAGCCTAGGCTAATGGTGAATGGCACAGTGTTACATTAACAGGCTGCTGTGTCTTAGAGTTCTATCAGACGCAATACTTCATCTATGTTGGTAAAACCATGTTCTAATCTTTCTGTTAGCTTGTTCCTAATCTACACTGCTGCACATGTTTTGGTTTAATGGTAAATTTTATATGTGTGTATTTTTCAGGTGGGTCTTTCTCTATGAGAAGGCCTACCAGATCAGAGATACAGCTATTGAATCCTCTGTGATGACTAAGGTCAAAGGTTTTGGAATCTACAATGACAAGGTTATGGATGTTGCAGATTACGTCACTCCTACACAGGTATGGTCTGGCACATGGACATGTAGGTAGATGACTGACAGCAGTAAACAGTTACAAATTATTTGTTCTATTTGGGTTTTCTGCAGGGAGCTTCAGTCTTCTGCATCATCACTAAACTGATCACTACGGAGAACCAAGTCCAAGGATACTGTCCCGAGGTCAGTGACAATCACTGCATTATTACTATAATTTACTACAGTCATTAAAACTACTGTACAAACTAGGCTAATATTATCAATTGGAAGCTTCTGTTGCATCAGACTTTGTCCAGCAACCTCTAAATTTTTCTTTGCATTAAGTCTTATAGTACTGTCAGTGTGCAATTAATGTTAGTTACTGTCAGTGATTTAAATATAGAAATCTATAAATATGAGCATTTCCTTATATTACACACCATGACCAGATCAACTTCTGGGCCAAATCCTGACTGATAGCAACCCATTCCTTCATAATCACTTCTTGGAGTTTGTCAGAATTAGTGGGTTTTTGTTTGTCAACCCGCCTCTTGAGGATTGACCACAAGTTCTCAATGGGATTAAGATCTGGGGAGTTTCCAGGCCATAGACCCAAAATGTCAACGTTTTGGTCCCCGAGCCACCTAGTTATCACTTTTGCCTTATGGCACGGTGCTCCATCGTGCTGGAAAATGCATTGTTCTTCACCAAGCTGTTGTTGGATTGTTGGAAGAAGTTGCTGTTGGAGGGTGTTTTGGTACCATTCTTGATTCATGGTCGTGTTTTTGGGCAAAATTGTGAGTGACTATTTGATGTGTTGTTAGTATTAGAATTATTGTTGATACATCTACAGTGTGTGTGTGTGTGTGTGTGTGTGTGTGTGTGTGTGTATGTGTGTGTGTGTGTGTGTGTGATTTTGTTATCCAGACTGAGAAGAAGTATGCATGTTCTCAGGACAGCGACTGCACTAAGTACATCAATAAGCCAGGAGATTATGGTAAGACCGTTTCTCTGCTTCTTAACTTCTCCTTTATGCAGTACATTATTTGATGAAAATAATGATACTTACTGTTATCACGCATGCTTTATAATAGAGGTGGAAATCACCAGAGACCCCACGATACGATATTATCACAATACTTAACTCACAATTCAATATTATTGAGATTTTAAATGTTCTGTGATATGCTAGGTATTGCGATGCGACATATTATCGCTTTTTTTTCAACTGCAAATTATGTCCCCAAAGGTAAACTTAAATGTAAAAATACATTAAATCTAATAAAAACGTCCTCTGTCTTTCACTTCAATCTTTATGACAGTTCATTCCAACTTAACTGAATGCAGATTTGTGGACTACTGTGTGGACTATTTGTTTTTAAAATGTGTATACAAAATATCAATATTTGGTGTCCCTGTATCAATACAATATCACCACATGCTATGCTGTATAGATTTTTTCCCCCACCACTACTTTATACTTATGTGTTCATCGTTCATCATTACAACTGCTTATAGCTGAGCGTCTTGATTTGTTTAAAAAGCTTTTCTTGTCCTGCTCAGGAATTCTTACAGGAAAATGTGTTCCCTTCAACACCACTGTCAGCATGTGTCAGATCAAAGGATGGTGTCCTGCTGAGATAGACACCATTAAGACGTAAGAGCATACTGTGCATGTGTTTACCATGCTTTTCTATGTGCACTCTTATTTTAATGAATATTATTGATTTTTTGGGCCTGATCACTGTTTGAATGTTTAGGGTTTGTCTGATAGCAAAGGTCATGATTATTAACTTCCCTGTGGACCACTTCCCTGCTTGTTTTCCAACTATTCCTTCCATAGCCGCTGCTGATTCAATGGAATCCAGGTTCTGACTGAACACACCTGATCCAGATAATCAGCACTAGGCAGGGCAGGGATAGCTGGGAAATAATCAGTAAAAGTGATCTCAAAAAGTTTCCAATTGAGATGACGCAATCTTAAAAGCTGACATGAGTCATCCTGTCATGAAGCATTTCTCAAACACGAGCATACTCAGAAACAAGAACCATTCCTCTGACATCCTACATTGATCCTGTGTGTGTCAGCGGTTTTATGTGGTATTGCCATGACAACCAGCTACCACGATGGGGTATTATGTTTGGAGTGGAAAACAAAATACCTGGTACCAAAAGCGAGTAGAGTCTAGCTGATTGGATGTGGTACTGTGTGCTGGAACTCTAACTTTTTGTTAGATTCCAGTAGAATGAATGTGAACATAATTGTTAGCAGCCTTGTAAAACATAACATGAGCAAAGACCTGATCATGTTGACTTTATGAGACTCGAGAAAAAAATACAAAAAATGGCACAAGCTGATTTTCTAAGTTGGAATGATTAAGAAAAAGAAATGTATATTGCGTTGTTGGTTGAGCTATGGGCTCTGGCGTTATAGGGGACATTCATGGACCACAGCCCCTAAATTAGTTACTGTGCCCCCTCAACATTTTGGCCTATCCACAGTAAATAAGAGAATTAATTCTTCACTCTGACAATCACACTTTTGGGCCATAGAAGAGCAATGTTCCACAATGGTTCACAATTGTACTTCGGTTTGTTTGTCTTTTCTCTTTCAGGAGACCAATGATGGAAGTGGAAAATTTCACCATTTTCATCAAGAATAGCATCCGCTTTCCTACTTTCAACTACACCAAGTATGAAAACATTTAATTTTACACTTGACGACACTGATACTGAACTTTGATATGTTGACCTGATGATATGTCTGTCATATGTGCAGAGGGAACTTCCTTCCTACCATTACTGGAGATTATATCAAAAGATGTAACTTTGACATGGTCAACAACACCTACTGCCCTATCTTCAGAGTGGGAGACGTGGTCCGCTACGCACAGCAGAATTTCACTAAACTGGCAGATAAGGTAGAGGCAAACAGTTGCAAGGTTTCTGGATAAAGTCTAAGTCGTGTCTTAATAAGAAAACAGAAAGTAAATGTTCTGGTCTTTCATATTCTTTTCCCACTAAGTTCCAGAGTGCCACCAACTCTTTGTTAACCTAGAACAGAGGTGTCTAATCCTGGTCCTTAAAGGCCACAGTTCTTCACAGGTTCAGTCAGGTGTGTTCAGCCATTTAGGACCAGGATTGGCCACCACCGGTCTAGAACCAAGAACTGCTTAGATCACCAACAAGACCAACTAAACCTTTGCTGTAAACATGAGAATTTGTATATCATTTATTAGATTTGTTTTAGTGCAGTGTGCTTGATACCAGAATAGCTAAAGGCGAAGGCTAACATTAACATTTTATTGCATGTTCTGTGTTAATAATAATCAAAACAAAAATTACATTTCTTATTGAATGTAATTGCCAAGGTAAATATTCTCGTTAATAGTTCAGTATAAGGAAAATTTCCCATTGTCCCCAATTGTTGCTCTTTAATCAGCACATAGGAGGGCCAGCTGCTATCAAAGAGGCCAGGGGGAGTAAGGGAGTACTGTTTATGTCATGCAGAAAATCAAAGATACTGATATTTTTGTATCATATTTTCATTAATACGGAATTTGAAGGATGTGTCATCTTTCAAGTGTGATCCAGAAGTGTGAAAATATATCAGGGATACATTTTCCTATTACTTAAGAGAGAGAAGAGAAGATATTTCCTTGAGACCATGAGATGTTTAACTTGTGATCTCTTACTAATGGCATTAAAAAATAACCCAATCCCTGGCTGCTCCTGCCTATGTAACCTTTGGTGGAAACAGCTCACCCCACAATTACTAACATATTAATTAACGCAGGGGTTTCAATCAATGAAGAGGCCACAACAATCAGTGTGGGTTAACTGCCTTAACAGTTTATTATAAGCACTAACATCTAACAAGACACAAAAAGGAGAAGACAGACAGTTGTACCACGGCAAGGCAGCCAGCCACCCACTGGTAGGGTGCTGGCAGTATTATAACAGTGCAAAAAGCAGAAACCATAAATCAAAATAACTAAAAACACCACACAATCATGCAAACACAAAGCATGCTACTATAAAGGTGAGTGGACTCCCCACACACCACCCACATCCGTGGATGGTGTGAAAAGATAACTTTTGTAACGAATAATTCAGGAACTGCACAGTCTGTATTACTGTATGAATTGCTACAAAACAGTTATGTAAAAAACTTATATGAAGCAGCAATCACAGTCTCTTTCTGTAAAACATATCAGATAGATAGATAGATAGATAGATAGATAGATAGATAGATAGATAGATAGATAGATAGATAGATAGATAGATA
>JAUYWH010000001.1:25373481-25389717 GCA_034779795.1 Ctenopoma multispine
GCAATACAAGAAAAGCAAGTGAAAAATCAAAGTATAAAGGAGAATTACAAATTACTTCTAATATCAAAACAGACAAATTGCTACTAAGTATCAAAAACTAACTTAACTTAATACTGTAGAAATAAAATAGGAAACTAACTTAACTTATCAGCCAGTGAAATTATGTTGCACATAAATTGGATTCCAATAAGATGCAATTGAACAGTTGTGTTTGCAACTATCTCTCATTTTAAAAATCCTGTCAGGGTGGAGTGATCGGAATCAAGATCGGCTGGATGTGTGACCTGGATAAGTCAGATGATCATTGTAACCCCTCGTACTCTTTCACCCGACTCGACGCCATGTCACAGAAGAACGCTGTGTCACCAGGCTACAATTTCAGGTACACAGCCAGATGCAGTAGTTGGACATATATGATCCATCGAGAGAACTCGAGAAGAGAACTAACAAACACTGACCAGACTGATGCCTCCAAGGGGATGATTTTGACCTTATAACCTTTTTCTAGCAACAATAGACTAGGACTTGGCAATATCTACAGAAATATCTGAAGGCAGGTTCATTTGTTGCTTTTGTCCTTGTCTTGTTTTAAAATTTAGTATAAGAGCTTTTTACTATTGTTGTTATTTGCACTGTACATTGTACTTCCACATGTGACATAAAAACGGTCTCTTATGGTCATGACTTTTTGTTCTATTACGCCAAAATGCAACTAAACACTTATTTCTTTAATATAAAGAGACATCTAATTTTCTGTCTTTACAGGTTTGCCAAATACTACAAGATGGAGAATGGGACAGACTACCGTACTCTGGTCAAAGCCTACGCTATTAGGTTTGATGTTCTGGTCAATGGGAATGTGAGTGATGTGTATTGTAGTTTCTGTATCAGCAACTCATTACCAATCACTACGAGGTTATAAATGTCAACAAAGACTACAACCCATGTAATATGAGCATGAGATATTTTAATGCAGGGAAGCCAGAAGGATGTTTAATAGCATTCATATATACCCTAACCCATGAAGAAAGTTGAAAATAAAACTGTGAGAACAAATAAGCAGGAATTAAATAAAAAGAAGTAGCAATTTCTTGTCCTACTATAGTTATACAGTGGTAATGATACCCAGGAACATCAAATCTGCTGATACAAACTGTATTCATTCATAGGCAGGGAAGTTCAACATGATCCCCACACTCATCAACATGGTGGCAGCTTTCACATCAGTGGGAGTGGTGAGTTTTATACTATATTTGTAGTTTTGTGTGGGTTTTCAGAACTGGAACCCAGAACACATACAATACAGAAATGATCATTTTATGTCTGATTGTGCTGTGTTGTCTGCAAACACTATTTGACCTTAGTTGCACTTTAATACAACATGACAAATTCCTCATTAAATCCTAATTCTGAATTATGTTGAGTTTCAAACAAACTGCAAATTGCATTATTTACAACCAATTCATGAGTGTTCCTTATGTTTATATTATTGTCATTGTTGTTTTAGGGCACGGTGCTGTGTGACATCATACTACTGAACTTCCTGAAAGGAGCGGAGCAGTACAAGGCTAAGAAATTTGAAGAGGTAAAATATCTGGTTCATAACCTGGTTTATTAGGAAGTACTATGTACATTAATAGTCAACCAGGTATTGCAAGTACAGTATTGCAATTAGTAGATTTTTGAGAGGAGAAGTTAGAACAACCTCTGCAGGAAATTATTAAAATGTTGACGCACTTTTCATCCTTTGCACATTTTATTTCATGATCTTAAACCGAATAAAGTTGAAGCTACAGCATGAACATTTTTTTGGAATATTTTCTTTTTCTAGAAACATGGTCCAGATGTTATGTTAATGTAGAGAGGAGCTGTTGCAGAGGAGTCAGACTCACAGAACAGTTTGGCAGAGATGCAAAGATATTTGCTGTTGTTTTTTGATAAGGCTCACTCTTGTAGCCAATCAGAGAACTGGGAGCCTATTCTGTAATTATTAACTTTTGCAGCATTAAATTTATTCGAATTTGGTTGGTTTTAGAGATTGATACGTGAAGGTCTGTGCAGAACGTGGTGTAGCGTGACAGATGGTAGAAGAGCAGGGAGAGGGAAGGCTGGGCAGAGCGGAGCGGACTGATTTGGGGTCTCATGCTACTGCTAGCTTAAGTTGCATTTTGTAGCTTTTATTCAAAACTAGATGTAGAAGTTTCTGACAAATGGCAGTAATATACTAAAACATCTATGTCTGTGTCTCTCCTTCACATACTGTAGGTGTCAGACAGCCCGGCCGAATGCAAAACCAATGGCCTATACCTCTCCCAGCTGTCACTCAGACATAATGAGACCATCATGAGATCCAGTGATTCTGGGGCGTTTTCTATTGAACATTATAGCTGAATGAACAAGAACAGCAGAGAGTGGCCAGAGAGCAGTGAACTGAGGAAGACTCATGTGGAGTGGGTTTCTCCAAAAATGTTAATATTTTAAGTTTCTTAAGAACCTTCAATTATTACTGTATTGTATAGATATGTAGTACATACAAACATACGTACACACCCACACATTGTTATGTATAAAATTACAAAAGCATGAATACTATGCATGGTGGCATACTGATACCAGAATAATATTTTATTTCTTTTGCACCTTGTAATGAAACTGTAGCATTTGTGTTAGAAAACCAGAAATAAACAAGACGTGGCATGATTTAGCTGTCTTCCTTGGTCCTCTTTAACAGCTTTATTAGGGTTTTTATTCTAATAGATTTACTCTGTGTAATGGATTGTGATTTGGTTTGTTTAAAGCAGCCATTTGCTCTCTGATGATAACACGCTACATAAAGCCACAATAGTAGAGTTCATTATCCCTTACAAATTTATACGTGTGGCTGGTATATCAGCACATGGCAAAACTGATTACGAATATTTCAAATGTGCTGCCCTTGTGCTGACAGTAACCAGAAACCATTTATAATGTCATCTATATACATGGAGTTTGTCTTAATATCAATATCGTCGTCATCATTTAGGAATGGATTTAAATGGCATGAAATCGCTACTTAAGAAGTTAAGATGAGTGAGTTTACAGAACTGAATGTGTGATTTATTGGAGAATTAGTTTAGTGTATGATTAGTTTTTGATTTATAGAGAAAATGCCATTAGATGCAGAAGTAGCTGAAAAAACACACATTATCATGTACATTACCATAGAAACTGAAAGTAACATGATAGCAGATAAATTACCATTTGGTCCAACCAGCATTGGTCTTTAATTCTTTTTAACCTAACCCTGCTACTGGGAAATATCCCTGCACTGTTGAAGACATCATGCCTTATCAAATTACCAAAACTAAGAAGATATTTTCCAGTACATTTAATGACTTCAGACCAGTTCTCCAGCTGGTTCTCCAAGAGAAGACCTCAGATTGGCCAAATGCTCTGGATCCCTGCAGTTTGCCACCATGAGAAGGTTGGAGTAGATGTTACCATCCCCTACTTCATCAGGCTTATTCTCATCTGGACAGGCGGGCAGTGCTGTGAGAATTATGGGACAGGAGAGTGGAGATGTCTGGCACAATTTTGTGGGAAGTCACAGTTAAAATCACTTTTAATTGAACACCTAGGAAAGAGGAGGCCTTTGTCTTCAGGCTGCGTGAAAGTAGAATCTCCATTAATATTCTCCATTGAATTCTGCTAGTTAACTGTTTCCACTCACTTCTACTTGTACTAGCAATCAATAAATTGAGGGTCATTGAGGGTCTTATTACAAAAATATAACTAAGTAAGATGACACTAGATGACACTAGATGCTAGGTGGCTGTTTAAAGCAGAAGCAGCATAGCGCTACAGGAAGCAGAAGAGCCCCCACTGCTAGGTTCATGCCTTCTTATACCTTTATCCTCCTCCTCCTAACATCCCCTTTACACACATACACAATTACACAGAGGATGCCAAAATTTATGTAAGTGATGACGGTCAAAAGCCTGGCCGGTGGCCTGCTCTTTGTGTGAGACTGGACAACTTGACCTATTCACATCCTGCTGTCCCAGAATTGCTGGAACACTAGGAGCAAATAGATAACACTTCACATTAATGTTGTCCAGCTGTGAAAGCTCACTTTAACTGAAAAACAAGGGGTCATTGCAGGAAACAGAACCAAAATGCATTCAGTATCCAGTACTCAGTATTAAAGGAGAGCATATTGAGGCAATTGTGAGAGACAGTAACCAAAATACATAATATAAAGAATATAAAATAGATTATAAAATTTAATGATCTGATAAGAAGAACTCACGCCACCACATAATCCCACCTTGCAGGGCTTGAAAAGCTCTGCAAACAATTATAAGCAGGCAATAAACATAACCAAGGAAATCATCCAACGTTTACAATGATTACT
This sequence comes from Ctenopoma multispine, assembly GCA_034779795.1. Lineage (NCBI taxonomy): Eukaryota > Metazoa > Chordata > Actinopteri > Anabantiformes > Anabantidae > Ctenopoma > Ctenopoma multispine. Next base: position 25,377,875 of record JAUYWH010000001.1, read on the forward strand.
CCAGGACAGATTCAATGCAACCTCCCATCAACCTATACCCAGCTCTCTTTTGCACATGACTTTGCGGATGGAAATGTGCATAGATTGCATAATCAATCAGCTGATGCATAATAATTGCACAGTACAGCTTCTAGCAATACTCTTGATTTACAAGCAAACAGACTAAGAATAACACAACATGTTACAGAGACAAGACCTGACTGCACACACCAGTAGTTCTTTAGCTGTCATTTACCTCTAATCATCAGTCTCAATATAGCCCCCCCTTACATAAGTCGAAACCCCCTTAACAAAATCATGACTATGAATCAGTAAGAAGCAACACGAGATACCAAAAATTTCTTAACTCCTCTAATGCTGTATTACACACAGGACAACCTAAACAGAAATTAATCTGAGCAGCACAATGCTGCTGTACACAACTAGGATTAAAGCTAGTGGCTAGGGTCACTGACTCACTTATGTAACAATGCAACATGTGATGCAACAATGACTGTACATATACTGCATGTTCAACATCAACCCTGTTCTACCAGCAGATTGTGGAATCTGAGCGACGCTAACTGCATGTGACTGGGAGACAGTTCAGCTGTAGTCCCCTCTGATATGCAGTGTCAGCAGAGAACTGAGAAACTGAATAACAGAGAAGCCAAAATTGGGCCAGAAGTAATTCTGATTCATTAAGGTCTGGCTATCAGTTACTTACTAAGACCTGCAGGCACCAGATGTTACATGTTCCAGAGGTCGCAAATTATTTTAGTGTTCTTTCTTAGGCGCCTCTGGATTCTGTTGTTGATTGGCAAAAATGCAGATTGCAGTTAAAATTGGTAAATAAAAGATGTCGGGGCCTTTAATCAGGCCTGAATAAATTGGGGGGTTTACATCCTTCTACACTACCTAGCCCATCAAAGGTAAAAGCATGCAAAACAGTGACACTGCTAACTTATTTAGCAGGGCAATGTCACAAGGCTAGCCTCTCTAAATTATTGTCCTGAGCAGAGGAGTGTGGTGGAAATTTAGAATATACAGACTATAAGTGTGGTGGAAACCTTGATTTTCTGTTAAGAATGTTTTCTTTCTTATTAGCTTAGTTGGTATCTACAGTATATGCTTTGTCTTCTCCTACATTCATCCTGACCCATGTACTTATATCATCCTCTGTCTTATTGCCATGTCAAAGGTAGTATGTTCCGCTATGTAGATAGATTCCAGTGGCGCCAGGTCTGACTGTCTCTCTGTCCCTGCACCGTTTCAGGGTCACATCCTCCCACTTGTATGCAGGACTTTGACTTTGTCTTTGTTTGTTTCACACTATCTATGTTGCCTTTTCACTCTGCAGAGTGCTCCGGCACTCTGCACGACTGTTGGCCTTTCTTACAGGAGGTCGCATATCCAGAATGAATTGAGTCTACTGAACTGTTAAAATAACCACAATTTGTTTAGTTTCCTTCATTTAAGAAAGATTTTAGCCTTTATGACCTCTATTACAAAACAGACGCTGAATTATTCTGAGCTAGAGGAACCTCTCTTGGTTCTCCTGCATGGTTTACATCCTAAGAGCTCATGACGTTTTGACTTGATCTTGACTTGACCATACTTGAAACTAGTTCTTGCACTAACTAGACCCGGAGCTTGCAATGCATTTGTTGATAATATTTTGGCTGTAGTCACCTGATGTTACTGACACTGAGACATTCTGAGCTGATCTTGTGGGATTTTCTTGACATTGTTGATCTAGTATGGCCAAGGGATCTTTCACCTTTCAGCTCAGCGCTGTGTGGTAGCTTCAACCCATAAAGGGGGGGAACCACAGAACAGTTTGATGGATGTCACATGTCACTGAAAATTAGTCCCGGAGATAAAGTGAGAAGCATTCTATTGCTGGGGATAAGATGTAAGATGATATGTGGTTACATCCTAGATACTACAGCAGCGGACGCAGCCTCACAGGCAGTGCCTAAAGCAAGGAGGTGTCATTTCTCCAACAGCACGACTCTTCATTCACAGGAAGATAAAGCAGAGAATCTGCATCGACAGGATTCGATGCTTATTACATTCATGTGTCTAAATTCAATATCAGATTCTGTTAGTCTAACCCTAAACCCCTTTTTCCAGGTGTCTTGTCACAATCCGTAGGACGAGGGAGGAGCACATTCACATGTCATGATGCTCAGGAGGTTTCAAGTCTGGGTTGCAGACTTTGTGGCCATGCCAGGGACAAAAGAATGCCTTGTTGTTTGATAAAATAATCATAAAGTAAAAGGCTTAATGTTAGATAAAATGCTTTTGATAAGACTTGACACAGTGAGGAGCTAATTCTAACACTAATACTAACAGTTAGCCACAGTTTTGTATGCAGCACTATGTGTATTTGTTCTCTTTCCCTCTCAGATGTTTGTTTACAGCTTGAGCTGTACTGGCTTCTAGTCAGGTTCTAGTCATCAGAACCATTTATAAGCGAGAGGTTTGGTCGTTATCACAGACATCATGGACCGGAGGCAGTGAACGTGAGATTCGCCAGGCACCAGGTGTTTTAACATCCAGCACAGCAGAGCGTAGAAGAAGGGGTAAAGAGCTGCTCTGATGCAGGCCGATTGCTGTGAAAAGACGCCAGAGATGCTCGAAGATGTATCACCTAGATGTATGCTAGTGTTATTACTAGAATTAGATCAGAGGTCAGAAACCAGTGTATGTATCCTGCATCCATCAATGCATAATGAATAGTGCTAGGAGCAATCTCACTTGGGTATATCACGCATGTCAAGACCTTGATTCAAATCAGTTTTCAGTTTGCATAAGGATAATGTCTGGCCATGTGTGTTTCAATTAAAGGAACGATATTGGTAGCTATGAATGCGTACTATTAGTCCAAGCCAGACGTCATCTGTGGAAGTTTGCTACATGATTCAGTTTGTTCCATGTGAAAGTTTTCAGTACTGGCCTATTAACATTTAGTCTCTCTTATTGGGAGTTATTACATTCTGACCCTCTATTGCCCAATTTATTGATTAAAGATGTGGATTAAACTAGTCTAAGGGGGGTTTGCTGTTAAGCAGATACAGAAATTAAGGAATCCTCATTTGACAATGGCACATGCAGCATTGGTCACCGCTCTGACAATTAGCGACATCAGACACAAAAGTAACTTAACCTTTGGAACTAGCATCAAATGTATAATTTGACTTCATGCTTCTTAATAGCCTTGCTGTCTACAGGATGTTTTCCTGTAGTTTGTTAAAAGTAAGTATCTTCTCTATCAAATGGTTACTAAAATGTTTGTAGAGACAATACACAATCTCTATGTGTCTGTGCATGTGAGAGGTACAATATACAACCAAGGTCCCCTATTCAATTCAATTCAATTCAACTTTATTTATATAGCGCCAATTGACAACACAAGTCGTCTCAAGGCACTTTACAGTGTAAGTATTAAGATCTTTACACATTATATAAATATATACAGAATAATATAGAAAACCCAACAATCCCACTTGAACAAGCACTAGACAAAAGTGGAGAGGAAAAACTCCCTTTAACGGAAGAAACCTCCAGCAGAACCAGGCTCAGGGTGGGCGGCTTTTTCTGAACCACAAGACAAAGTCTTTAACAAATCCATTTGTATTGGCCTGTTGTTTTGGGAAACTCAGCAACCACAGGTTCCTTTAGGCAACCAACTAAGGCTCTGAAATTGAAGCTGAAGACAGTAATTCATTCATTCAATGTCTAAGAGGTGTCTTCTACTAGCATTCACAGCTGAAAAGCAGGAAACACTTTTATTTTTGTGCTCCATTATCTTCCAGACATGTTATTTCTATAACTGCTATGCTGATGACACACAACTCTTCCTATCTTTTCCACCAGATGTTTCTGCTGCAGAGGTTTCATTGTGCATGTTGGTTTCTGCTTGTCTGTTAGATACAAGAAAGATATCTTCAACTCAGTCAGCAGTTCTGGTCTTTCCAGACAGAATTTCGATACGGCACAGTATCAGAATCATCTTGGGATTTCTAGTGATTGTCATCACAAATTAAGGTTCCATCCTAAGCGGTCTGCTAAACTTTTTTGACCACATCTCATCCATCTAGGGCATGCACGCAACATCAGAAAAATCAGACCCTTCCTTGCTAAATAGACAAACCAGCTACTTGTTGTAGACACTTGTCATCTCCCGTCTTGATGACTACAGTGCCCTACTGACAGGACTACCATTATGCATGATAAAACCTCTCCAGAAGTTCCAAAATGCAGCAGCATGTCTCATTTTAGACCAAAAAGGGACACATGTCACACCACTGTTCTTAATTCTGATGTCAAAGCCCTAGTCAAGTCAACAGCAACATCCTACCTACCTGAACATTTTAATTCAGGTCTAATCCATCTTACCCACTGTGCTCTGCCAACAAATGGTCTGGTGGTCCTTACACCATACAGAAAAAAATCTCATGCAAAGCTTTTTAGTTCAGTGGTCCCACGATAATGGAACAAGCAACCTAGCCCTGCTTGCCCAGCAGTCTCACCACTAATAATAAAAAAAGTAAAAGTAGGTTTTGTTATGTTGTACGTAGACCTTCCAGGTAAATTTGGTCATCCTAACTGATGGAAATAAGTCAAACGGAAATATATGTTATGATACAAATGGAGAATGTGGGGGATAACAGACTGGGATGCAGAAGGTCAAAGGTTCGAATCCCAGCCTGACGCCTAACCCATCCCCCACCAGGTGTGTCCCTGAGCCAGACACAGATGCTCTGGCTAAAGCTAATCCAATAAGGACAGCACCACCATGTGATGTCTTCTCATGTTTCTAATGGAGCCTTCTAGAAAGCCAAACATGGTGGTGTATAGTGTGCAAAATACAGGCAGAGTTACTCATTCCTAATTAACATCAAATTAACTAAATTATTTTCTATTTAATACTAAACTATTTTGTAAATTTTATTTTCATGTTCAGCGACAGATAGTGAGAGGAGGACTCTAACATAGGTGTTCTTTCTCTCCAGGTGTGACAGCATAAGGTGGAGTGTGGTGAAGATAACGTCCTCTGTCGATCAGTTGGTTCTGTAATCTGGATCATGCTAGAAAGGGCAAGTAGCATTCACACATTGTCACTTGTGCTGTTTGAGTTCATGCAGTAAGGATCATTGGCATATTAACAAAGGCCACAGAGATGCAGATGGTGCAGGTAAATCAGTATGACTACATAATTACTCTATGGGTCCAGCAGATTATTTGCTAAACTGTGTCTTGGAACATGTCATTTGCAACAGATAGTAATGGCCAGAGTGTGTCACCATTAAAAATTAAAATAATTTGCCAAATCTTAATTTATGAATATGGCAAACATTATTGATTTCTATAATTTTTAAACTGCTGATTTTTAGAAATGATAGGATGATGTTCTTGCCATAACCAAGTGGGAACCAGTGGTGTTAACTAAGGGGGAACCACAGACAGTTCAACTCCCCTTAGTCATTTGACAATGTGCTATATATACAGTACCATGCATTTCTGTTTTTCTATATCTTCATATTCATGGATCATGAAACCATCCTGCAATGCTTTGAACACAAATGCCAGGGGGAGTGGGATAACAGCAATAAGGGCCAATACTTTTGGAACATACAAAGAAGGGTGGAAGAAATGAGGGGAAGCAATAGCAATAGGAAGGAATAGAATAATATATCAAGGATGAGGTTTGGACATACAGGATTAAAATAGCACCTTGATGAAGAAGTGTGATACAGGAAATTGTGGGAAAAGTGAAACAGTTTTTTTTATTGTCAAAGATATGTGCAGGAGAGATATACACTTATAGGTACATTACAATTAAAGAAAATAGCATTCAGCTAAGGATCTGTTCCACACTCCAACCCCGAAGGTGGCGGTAATGCACCTACACTTTTTGTTTGCCAGCCGCCAACAAACCTCAAAAGATAAAGAAGAACCATACTTTGCACAGTACGTCAGGGTGTCGTCACTTTCCAAGATGGCGGTTTTTGCGTGATAATATTAGCACAAGAGAAAAAGGTATTTGTTTTATTCAGTTTTTATAGTTAATCTCTGTCTATGTGGTGAATTATTGATGACATCCCAACTTTAAGGCTGGAAACACTGTAACCGTGTAAATGTATTGACTTTCTTCTGTCTCCCCGCAGACTTGTGTTAGCTTGGATATGTAGTGCTAGGCTGCTACTTTGTTAGCCCCGTGCTACATGAGCCTGTGTGTTTGTTGTGGGAGCCAAGCCAAAAATTGGTTATACTAACAGCTAAGATTGTTAATGCTGTGTTGCCTTTTTACGAGGCTTCAGCACCTGTTAATACGTAAACGAATTAGTAAATGAAGCGGATGAAGTCCTGTCCCCCGAGACTAGGCTGGTAGTGTACACAGGTGACTAACTGATGGAATTTAACGTTACTGGAATGAGCGGAGGTTACGTTACATCAGTGTTTGTGTTGTGCAGCTCATTTACATTACTGTGCAAAGTCTAAGGCCACCAGTAGATTTGTCGTTTTGGTTGTGCTGTTATGACCATATATACATGTGTGTCTTAGTCTCTAGAATGCAACTAGAAAATATGTAGCTTAAAGTGACAAATATTGAGTGTGATCTCTGTATACGAATCTGGTCAAGAACAAAACTAGGAGCGAAAGACCTGTCAGAATCTGATGAGAAGTTTCTTCTTTGAGACAACAGAAGAAGTCCAGCAAGGACCTGACTCATTATCTGGCAGCTTCATCTGGATGTTGAAGTTCATTCTTCCAGCCTGAAAAAAAACGGATCAAGAATGATCTCTCTGAAAGAGAGAGAAGCCAAGAAACCACTTTTTGTCTTTCTAGTTGTTCTAATGTAAAAGCTGAGAAATAAATCTATGTGGACATCACAGCATTGCTGAAAAACTAATCCAGACTTTTGCACAATCCTGTATGTCAGTTAACTGTAAGTGGATTGAATCAAATAATTTAGTTAATCTCTTGTGTTGAAAAGTGACATTAGTTCAAATACTGCCACACTGGACATTTACTTCAGGATTCTTTGTCAGAGAATAATAATAAGAATAATTGATACTTTATTTTTCCCATTGGGGAAACTGTTATTGGACAGCTGCCAGACAGTATGTATTGGTGCTAGTACAGGGTTTCGGTGTCTCGTCCAAGAACACCTTGACATGTAGGCTGTCGTGACTGAGATTAGAACTGCTTACCCTCAGGTTTGGAGACGACTGCTCTACCCACTGAGCTGTCGTGCATGTAACTGTGATTCCTTACCAGTTGAACTAAGCAAAGACAATAAAAAAAATAATGCTTCTGTCTGCTGAAACTCAGGATCAAACCAGGAACCTTTAAATGGACCTTGATCATCTTTTCACAACACAACAGCATCTGTTTACACAACTGCTTACTTAACAAACTGGGATATTCTAAAACAGTGAACACAGTAATATTTAGTTACATGCAACATTCAATCCAGTTAATTTGCACTGTTGATACATATTAGGAAAAGCCCTAAAGATTCTTCACCAGCTATTTATTTTTATTAAAGAGACGTAGAGGCACACTGTGTAAACCCAATTGTCTCTTTATTTTGTCTGTTACTTCTCAAAACTTGATTGCTTCAGAGCCTCAATTCTTTCTTCTGGTTCCAGTTAATTTGGCAGATTGAACAGCAGTTTCTTCTCTGTCCAGTTTGGCTTCTCTTCATTTGATTTTCACCAGAAGCATTTGAACGAAAAAAGGCTCCATTAAGAAGAATGCTTTGTAAAGCAGTCAGGTTTTGAATAAACAGGTATGGCTCTATCATGGCAACATTGCCATATTCCTGCTGAACTGTGTAAAGTCAAGCTGCACAGTTTTCTTCTTTTAACATTCTACTGTTGTGGTAAGGAATGTTTCACTTTGGAGAAGGTTTCATTTAATGTGTTTTAATGTGTACACAAAAAGAAGCATGCACTGTTTCAGCACAACATCACACACCAACCTCATCACAAAATATTTTTATTGGCATTTATTGCTTTTACTGTAGAGCTGATTGTAGAGACATGTCAGGGAATAAGTGGGGAGAGATGGGGATGAAGTGCAAGTTTCTGTATTTACTATGACTATTACATAAACCATTATTCAATTCAATTCAGCTTTTTTTATATAGCGCCAAATCACAACATAAGTCATCTCAAGGCACTTTACAGCATAGGGTTTAAGACCTTACATAAAATATATACACAGAATATCTGTAGAAAACTCAACAGTCCCACTTGAGCAAGCACTAGAAAACAGTGGAGAGGAAAAACGTCCTTTAATGAAAGAAACCTCCAGCAGAACCAGGCTCAGGGTGGGCGGTCAGCTGCCTCGACAGGTTGGGGTGAGTGGAAAGAGGAGATAACAGATAACAGACATAAAAACAACAACAAGGAGCAGCAGACGAGAAACTGGGCAGGTTGGTAGGGCCAATAACTACAGCTCCAAGGCCGAGGATACCTGCCGAGATGATGTCATGATAATGGACAGAGAAAGAGAAGGAGGAGCTCAGTGTATCAGGAAAGTCCCCCAGCAGACTAAATCTATAGCAGCATAACTAAGAGATGGTTTCCGAGTCACCTGAACCATCTCTAACTATAAGCTTTAATAAAAAAGAAAGTCTAGTCGTAAAGGTAGAGAGGATGTCTGCCTCCCAAATCTGGATTGGGAACTGGTTCCACAGTCTACAGGAGAGGAGCTTGATAGCTAAAGGCTCTGCCTACATGTCTACATAGGAACCACAAGTAGACCAGCACTCTGAGAGCGAAGTGCTCTGCTGGGATAATAAGGCTCTATGATGTCTTTAAGATATGATATATGATATGATATGGCCTGATTATTTACTTTACTTGGCAGACGCTTACAGCAGCAACTTACAGGGAGCTGGTGCTAGTTATCTATCTCAGGGACACACCTGGTGGGGGATGGGCTGAGAGTCAGGCATCCCGCATCCCAGTCTGACACTTAACCCACTGAGCTACCAGGCCACATTTAGGGCTTTATATGTGAGGAGAAGGATTTTGATCTCTATTCTGAATTTAACAGGGAGCCAATGAAGAGAAGTTAATGTAGGAGAAATATGATCTCTCTTGTTAATTCCTGTCAGAACTCTGGCTGCAGCAGTCTCAATTAGCTGGAGGTTTTTGAATGAGTTATTGGAACATCCTATCAGTAATGAATTACAGTATTCCAGTCTAGAAGTAACAAATGCTTGGACTAGTTTCTCAGCATAACAATGGAAATTTATTGAGTGTTTCCTCATAATATTGCCCAGCGGAGACATGTATAAAGTAAAAAGAATTGGTCCAAGCACAGAACCCTGTGGGAATTATCCACTACATAAATTGATCACAATCTTGAAATGACTTGAATCAGAATCTATTCAATATATATTTAATAATTTTATGTGGGAAAGCCTCAAGCTGGAGACGTGCTTAACTGTCGGAGTTTCTTTTATGGTTTTAGTAGAAGTAGATATTTGTGTATTTGTATATTTAATGCAGATGCTTTTTCTGGTGGGATTAACAATGATTAATAATATCTAGAACAGTCCAATGAATTCTGTAGGTGTGTCTTATTGCAGTGTTTCTCTGATCGGGGTACGAGGGACACTCCAGGGGATACGTGAAAAAAATAAAAACAAGTAACAACAGAACATGCGTGTGCGCACGCGCATCGGGGCAGAACTCCGTGCTTACAGAGAGCAGAGGAGAGTTGGAAATGCGACTTTAAAGCAGGCTACGGGCCGTCAGATTTTATCTGGCCCACAGCTTCGGTTTTAAAATGTATTATTTATGGCCAGAGACGGAATGGAACAAAAAACATGGGGTATTTTTGGACGAGATCAGCCCACCACATACAACCGCGGGCTATGCGCTCAGCTGTTAAGGAGATGCGCTCTGACACCACAGTTTCGTGTTCGTGTCCCAGCCGTCACACTCAGATACATTAGGCCACCAACTACCTACTGAAAACCAACTCAGAGGTAAAGATGGATACATTGTTTTTCCATTTGTTCAATCCTGTGAGGCTTAGATTTGGTTACGATGCCATTTAAAATGCCAATTGTGACGATGAAAATAAAATTGTTATAATACAGTGCATAATTATGTACATGCTACTGAAGAAAATGACTGGGACTGGGACACTTCACATTATTAAATCTTGCCATCTCTAAAAAAAATTTGGACACCACTGATGTAAAAACAGAAATGAGATATGATAATAACACGAGGCAGTATTATTTGTTTAAAAAAAGGACAAGATAGACACCTATTATATAGAAAGATGAACTTTAAAGGACTTTAGCTGTGATTTGGCGTTATAAAGAAATACATTAAATTAAATTAACCTAACCTTCAAGGAGGTTTTTTTTATTAAATATAAATTAAAGTTTAGTAGTAGTAAACCATAATTTATATTTAGTATTCAGTTTAATTTATCTTCATACCAAGCTTTTTTGACATATCCTGACATGTGACAAATGACATCACCTGTCAACAGTTTATCACTATGAAAACTAGAAACCGTGGATTCATGGTTGAAGAGAGTACTGTGAGAGAGTAAGTGCTAAAATTAGAACTTACAAGTATTCATTCATTCATTTTCCTAACCGCTTGTCCTTGTCAGGGTCACAGGAACTATCAAGTAAAACAAGGCTAAAACTGGACTAGCGAAACAAAAATGCTTAACATTGGTTAGGGGGTACATTGCTGAAAAAAGTTTGAGAAGAGTTTATTGCATTATCAAGCTAAATGGAAAGGGCCTACATAGTTAAAGTTTCCTCCAGCTGTAGTATAATTGCTGTGTTGAGCGTTCTTGTTCTAATCAGTCTCCCTTTATTTGATGGTTTCAGATCTGAAAGTGCTGACGGGAAGAAAATCATTTGGAGAACGTTAACTTTAACCAACGAGTGGTGAAATGAGTTCTTCACATGAGGTGATGCCTAATAAAAACGAACATCATCAAGTAAGTTGCCACATTGATCATCAGCTTCAGGTTTAGGGTCATTTCCACACTTAAACTATTTATACAGTAGTTCCCTTCGAAGAGTACTCAATTATTTTACTGAAATAAAGCTGTTTCTACGGTAATATTTTTTTCAAATAAAAATAAGGGTTAGTCTATGCAAATAACTTAACCTAACTAGTAAATCTTTACTTCTTTTAGTTCTATAGCTCAGTTGTACAAAATAACATCCTCATCCAACAAAATAACTTATTTTTCAAGTGTGCTGATTTTCTAGCACAACACTTTTATTCCAAAGTACTTCTGCAGAGCAACAGAAACAGTACAGGTGTCATTTTTTTGGACTTAAAGTCAAATGTATCCTTTCTTCATGTTCTATCCAGTCTCGGCTGAGTGTGATTTGGATTTAGGTCTGCATTTAGTTCCATTTTTTTTTTACTTTAGTAAAGGCACTTCATCTTTACCACCTACCATGGAAAAAGCAACTGACTGTTTTAGATTAGAACACCATGTCATTTCCTAGCGCATAGTTCAAGAAGAATGCAACACCCAGGCAACTAGATATTCAGATATTCATAGAACTATGTTCTACTATTAAGTAGAAGTGAACATTTAAATAATAATAATTATTGTAATTCTTTCCAAATCTATGTTTTATTAGAGGCACTGTCGATTCTGAGGAGTATGAATGTCAAACACAGGTCAAAGGCATGTTGAATATTGTGCGTCTGTTGTCACGTGATATCAGTAATGACCAATGTGTAATGAGTAATGTGTAATAGACTATAATAAAGTTCTATCTATCTATCTATCTATCTATCTATCTATCTATCTATCTATCTATCTATCTATCTATCTATCTA
>JAUYWH010000002.1:25169-40594 GCA_034779795.1 Ctenopoma multispine
CGGACAAACATCGGTTTACGCACAGATCTTTTTTACACACGCACAAAATCATTGTGGCGGTGATTTGATCCCATAAAAAACACCCAACCTGTAACTGTGTCCTCTTGCATCTGCCTGAAAACGGCTGCTACGCTATGTGTGCGTCCTCTAGGCATTCCCTTAATTAAACCTCCCCTGCTACAACAGGTAACCCCGGAACAAATTTTAAAAAATGTATAGATACAATAACTCTAAAACAACATTCAAAAAATACACAGCAAAACCAAAAGCTTTGAGAATGTTCACTGAAATAAAATATAATTAAAATTGAGTCGTCCACACATATTTATTCCTCCCTGTCCACAGCCAGAGCATCTGGTAGAGTGAGTCTTCCTTTTAACTTTTGCTTCTTACAATACTTCTTGCTTCTGCAGTTTTTAAGCCCCTGAGAAGAATTACTTCTTCCTAAGGAGGAAAAAAAGGGTTATTAATACTTCTGAAAAACAAAGTGTGTACAGTTTTGTTTTAATGAGGGACACTTTTGATAATGTGGGGAGTCATGGGGCCAACAGTAACATTTACATATGCACTGTTTAATAAAATTTTTATTGTCGATTATTATAACTGGTAACTAATGAAAAACACAATGTATCCACCTTTGTCTGCTGACCCGTGGGCCAGACTATGGACATGTATGTTTTACAAAAAAGCAACAAACCTACACTAAACTATTCAGAAACCACAGGCAGCAATTGTAGCAATCAGCACAGTCAGTGTAGCTATTATGTACTTTATTATTTATTATTATTGGTTTTTAAATGCAGCCACAGCCACACTGTCAGAATTATCATTTTAAATGTAGCCAGTAATGATGAATCTCACCGCAAAACATAAAAACTACATGAGTTACATCAAAGGTGTCAAAACGATGCTTACCAGTTAAGCGTTGACCAGTCGCAAAACCTTAAACGTAAAGGAATCCGTCTGTAGTTTGCTTGCGCTCCGGGCTGCGGGCGCTGTCACAGCCATCCATAGCTGCAGGACGCTCTGGTAGCTACGGGCGCGCCCACGCGGCTGTGGCTACGGTTGGAGCTCGGTTCTACTGCAACTCGGTCAAATGGCTCGGTCAAAAAGTTTTCAGTGTACGCATACTAATTGAAATGTCATGATTAGACTTGAGCATATCCATTATCACGTATGTATGTCCTGAATCAAAATATTTTAAAAATAGCAACAGCCACGTTTGAGTCACCGATAATGTTCATGTTTGGAAAAATGCGCTACAGACAGAGTAACTTCCGGTTCCAAAGACGCGGTCGTCCAATTAGTTTGTTATTCTTCTTCTTCTTGTCTTTTAATTTTAAGGACGGTTAGCAACCAGCGAAAGGAGCATTACCGCCTCCTACTGCTTCGGAGTGTGGAACTGAGTTACAGTCTAGCCATAAAACCTGATCGCTCTAAAAAAGAAAACAGAATTCTACACAGCCCACTAGGAAGTCCAACAAAAGTTTGTATATTGAACTCTTGTACCCTAACCCTGTAACCTCTCCTAAGCTCTTCCTTCATAAGCTGCCTCTCCTGCTCATATTTCTGGCAGAACAAGATGACATGCGCAACCGTTTCTTTTTCCTGGCAGTGATCACACAAGCCAGAGGGATGTTTACTTATAACTTTAAGAGAGCTGTTCAAGGAAGAGTGGCCTAACTATTCTGTTAAACACAACCTCCTCCCTCCTTGACCTACCCACAGTTCCTCATGCCGGATTGACCTTGCGATTAAGCCCAAAGAAAAATTTCCCTCTACTCTCCCTATTCCATTGATCCTGCCATGTTTCCACCATCCTAGCCCACACAAAACATTTCATTTCTGTTCTGCTCAAATGTAACTGTAGGTCTACCTCCCCCCTCCCTATCGCTTGTTTCGCCAACTTATCCACTATTTCGTCCATTTAACCCTACATGGGCTGGTACCCACATCAATTGTAGTAACCAGCTGGGTTACTCTGGAGTATATCTGTAGTATATTATATAGCACATCAGGGCAACTAGATCTAAACGAGGTCAGGCTATTAAGAACTGCCATAGAATTTGAGAAAATCAGGACATGAGACACGGGTTCCTGCTCAACCCACTGCAGGGCCAAAATCACTGAGAGCAGTTCTACCGAATAGACTCCCAAATAGTCAGATGCACGACTTCTCAATTTGTTGTGTTTCTCAATTTGTTGTTGTGCTTTGTAATTTGTTGGTGTGGTTTGCACTTCAGGGCCACCGTAAGTTGGTTTCTCCAGCCAGGATCCATTTACAGTTACTGCGCCTGGATAAGCACGCGACTCCTTTTGCCCGCCGCACAGACACACATGCACAACCCCACCTGACAGAGCAAAAAACAACTTCATATCTGTTTTGTTAGAGCTTCCCTGCATTGATATGTGTGGTGTTTGTGATTGTTTGGTTTATAATGCTGAGTTAGAGCGGACAATTCAGCAGCTAATGAGCCGATATTTTGAACGGAAGCTGTATGTTCCCGTTTCCCCTCCACAATAAGAGCATTATGGCAGTTTAGAATAGTAAAGCTTTTATTTTGTACAATAACCAAAAGTCTTCCGCGTGTGCTGAAGGTAACTTAACCTCACACAAATACTGATTAGAATTACATAGTGTGAGCAACAGATGTGTACTGCATGGCTGTGGTCATTTACTGGATAGATTCATGTTGACATAAGCCCTTGTGCTTGGTGTTGCTGCATTGTAGTACTATGATTTTTGTCCTTATATTTGGTTATGTTAGCCATACTGTATTATACATATAACTGGATATGTAATTTATCTATTTACATTATTTGTCATTTATTTGTATTCTGTACTTCCTTTTTGTAGAAAACCACACACATGTGATCACAGCCAAAGGAGTCCGGTCAACAAATAAACTGCCTCAAAACCAAAGCTTGAGCTATGAAAGAATCATACTCTGGGATAACTTGGCCTTGAGTGGTGTTCTGGCTGACACACCGGGGTGACCGTAGTACAAAAGGGTGAATCAGTGCCACAACAAAGTAACATTCCTGACATCTCCACTACATAAGATCTGAATTGAATTGATTTGAAATGTGCAGAATAGCAGAATATTGTGCTACTACTGAACATCAAGAGTCAAAGTACAGTATTTATTTTTTTTTAAAGTAGGATATTACAAAATCTTCATCATATGGAAACACTAAAGCATTTATTGTGTTGACTGACAGACTAAAAGAAGCTGCTTCTGAACTGTTTGTTACTACAAACAAAGTTTGGTTGACCTGGTGCTGTTGTAGTATCATCAGGTCTGGACAATCCAAGCTAAAGGAAGGGTTGCAGACCCCCTTCTTAACCTTCATCCTTAAACAACAACGGGCCTCTTTGTTTAAGTGCCTGTGTGAGCTCTTAACCCCTGCAGGGGGTTCCCAGATCATGTCATGTGATCATGTCACAAACATGTCCTAAAACTAGACAACATCATTATTAATCATGCTTTATATTGTCCTTAATCACTATGAGTAAGACTATGTGCCACCAAACTGTATGTCTCTTTCATATACTTGTGTCCATTAGTTATCACCTGGGAGACAGTCGAGTGTGTTTCACATTTGGTTTGTAACTTACTTTGAATTACTAGTGATTGAATTTTAATTCTGGTTGTAAGATGTGGGCTGTGGTAGTGTCTGTTTCAGGAATTAATATTAATTAGCTTTTATTGAGGTAATTACATACTGAGTTTCTCAGACAAAGAGAATGGGCATTTTAAACAACTGTGCTAAAGAGCCTTGTACAAGAGAACAAGAGAAGAAACACTCTCTTTACTTTAGCTTTTTGTCTTTGTGTTTATTTGTCTCCATTTTTCGTTTCATTTTTCTTTTTCCACCAATCTTTACTTCCAGTAACTCTAACTATGATTTGACCTGTACGGTTTCATTACACCATGCGTACAAGATAGTTAAAGTGAGTTAAAGTTTGCCTTGGACATCTATCTGACATAGTGCAGGAGGAAGCCCATAGACCTACACCAACAAGACGCGCTGCAGAAAAGGGACCGACCAAACTCCGCCTCGCGTCACCTGGTTAAACAGGACCAGAGTCCGCCAGAAGAAGGACCGAGAGAGAAGCGTACGTGTGTCACCTGCAGCTTCAAGGCTGTTAGAATCCTGCCTCACAGCAAGTGGTTAGTCTGAACCCAGAGGATGAGCCAAGTTTCCCCTGTGATAAAGTGGGCTAACAGTAACCCTCTGTACTGTGTAAATTGATGTCCATGTAAACAAGACCTCTAAATTGGTAAATGCCTATTTTTCTGCTTATTTCTGTTTTTACTCTCAGTGGTCCACAGCTTCCATCTTTTAGTACAGTACTTTAATGTTTTATGTTTGTTTTTATATTTCACTGATTACATTCAACCATTCATTACATATTCTATATCAAGAAATTCCCCTTCAGTAAAGCCAGCAACATGGGTTTCTTTTGTTGTAACAAAACATGAGAACCCTGTTATTCGCCAAGAACAACCTACTTCAACTGAGACTGATTGGTTTGGGTTTAATTTCATTGTACATCATCCCAGGGAGGGTGGTCGGGCCTCTCTACTTTATGGCATCCAATACAAACTGGTGCCCCTTTAAATTACCGAGTGCAAATTCAAAATGCATGAAATGCTACAGTAGTATTCATATCACATCAAAACACCTGTAATCAAACATTACTTTATTATCTTAAAAAGTAGCACAATCCCCATTAGATAGCACATACACTACAAGAACAGTAACACCAGTACTACACATCAAAGGGATTTTCAGATATTATAGAAATCCCTCTTTATTGTTTAAATTATTTGACTAGGCATGACAGATAAACATCATTTACAGATATGACATACTGTCACTATTAGAAACAATGTTATTGTTGAACCTCCACTTTTATTAAACATCGCTGATGTTAAGGGAAGACGTTTCATGGACTGTAACTGTATAAAAGAGATGGAAGGTTACAGGATTGTGACCGGAGGGGGTGAGTGGTTGTAGCACGGAGTATTGGAGTAATGGGAGAGATGACCTCCACTTTTTTCTGGAGATAAGAAACTCCATTGTAGGAACAAGAACTCGACTGTAGTGGTAAACCCAAGAACAGTGATACAAGAAAAACAGATACTATTATAATAATTGTGTGTCATTATGTCCAAAGAATAGGGTATAAGGCCTAACAATGTATGTACAGTGTAGTCCTACAATATTATTGAAAAGATACTAAAACCCCTAACTAGCGTTAAGACACTGCTGATATTGTTGACTAGAGACTACAGTTGAACACAGACAATAATCTTAATTATTAGTAGTATCCCTAAGGGCCTCTTGAATCATAGTCCTAAAACTCCATGGGGGGACCCAAGAACAAACAGTAAATCTCTTTCAGGGGTAGAACAGATGTTATAATTATACGAATTTATAAAAATGGCAAACAGATTAGTAAAACAGAAATATCTTATATTCAGTGAATATAAACTAGTTCTATCTATAGGTAAAGCCATGGTGGTTGAATGTGCCCACATGTAGTGGTGAGATGCAGAAGAGAACCAAATCCAGAGGTAGAATCAGAACTAATACAGGAAGAAGATACCTACTCCGGTGGCCAGCAAAACACTCTAACTGCCTAATGGGAAGTAGGTTTTTATGAAATAAATGTTGCACAGTTATAGAAAGTTTTAGTCCACCATTACAGGAGTTCTATTCCTAGTAGGAGTACCTTTGGCTTGGTTGTATGTGCAACAAGACAATTGGCCTCATGCAAAATATTCCTGCCCAACGTTTCTCTTTTTTTTTCTGTAAGGCTTGCTTGTGCAAATTTTCTAAGCTGGATTCACCAAACTCTTTTGACTGCACAAACTTCTATTTGTGAGGTCTAAAGATGACCATAGCCAATTTTCGTAGCATTCAAGAGCGTGGCAGTAACCAGAATATTATATTAATTTTAATATAAATTCATAAGCACAAGAAAATTGGTGAATGCAATCACTAAACACTAAATCTCCTAAATAACTTATATGTACCACCTAAGAACAAGAACTGGTTCTTGCATGAGGCCCAATATATTTGCAGGTGCAAAGCCAGTGAGCAGATGCTTTGTAAAAACTACCATGTCCAACCATACATCAGTTAAGGAAACTCAAGGAAACAGTGAACTGTGTCCTGATGTTTGCTGTTCCATGTTGCAGCATTTGGTGTATCTCTGTACCTACAGTAAAATGGCAGTTACATTAACTAATGCATGACGCAACGTTTTCTAGTGACAATTAATACTTTCAGACTGCCTAAAAGTATACACACTATGTTATGACTACAGAGACACACAAAAGACTTGCAACCGGGTCAAGCCAAGGCTATGATGGCCTTCCGTCTTGTACATCAAGAACACACTTCAAGATGTGTGTAGATATTCAAAACAGGTAGAAATACTAACTTGAGATACGGTCAGACATCACTTTGTATATACTTCGATTCAAACATGTCAATCCCCTTAAGGCTAATATATATCTGGTGTCTTACAGTGTGTATATCTTTACTGAATCTCATATTTACTTTGTGCCTTGCCACAATGGGCTAGTTTGCATTGCTGTAGGTCACTTCAACACTTTGGGTTGAAGGGTCTTCCAGGATCCAAAAAGATGTTCACGCTGCAGAAGTAATGTACCACTAGGGGATGTAATGATTAGAAGAGAATATGTATGTAGTGTATGTCTGTGTTTTGTGT
The DNA here is from genome assembly GCA_034779795.1 of Ctenopoma multispine. NCBI lineage: Eukaryota > Metazoa > Chordata > Actinopteri > Anabantiformes > Anabantidae > Ctenopoma > Ctenopoma multispine. Next base: position 31,918 of record JAUYWH010000002.1, read on the forward strand.
GTTTAGACATTCATAGGCTAGAGGCTGATAACAAAATGGGCAGAGTTTTTGTTGCTTTGGAGGTAGTAGTAGAGGAGGCTATAGGATGACAACACTGGGAGGGCCCAGTGGGTTCCCCGAGCCTACAAGAAAATTAGTATATAAGAATTTTTGACAGGTCAGTCTATCTCAGCAGAGGTCTGGTCTTACAATAAGAACAATACATTTAAAATCTAAGTCATATATCATATGTCCCTGTGCAAGGGTCAGTAGTTGCCCCTCTGTCTGCCTATCTAACTGTCTGTGGTATTTTAATCCCATTTAAATCCCATTTACCCAGATGCTTACAACAGCCTAAATAGTAACTTCCAAACAAATGCAGGGGGAATCTATTTTATTAAATGGCTGATTACACTTGAATATATTATCATCACTTTTTATATTATTATTATTGTCATGGCCATGATTGACCATACTACATCTTAGCACCAGGAGTGAGAGTGGCTCAGGGATCTTTTTAAATTGTCTGCAGAAAAACTCAAGTAATCATGAACACAACAGAAGTGCAATAAAGAAATAGTGAAATTAAAAAATAAAGTCACATCCCTGCTTGTGGAAGTTGAACACATCATACTCTCTTCTCTTGGATGCCAATATACTTCAGCTGCTGGCACAGCTTGGCCTTTAGCCAACAGCACAATATACACTGTCTCATGCCCCAATTTATACTTTTAATTTTACAGTTGAGTAATTCTAAATAGGGATGTGACGATAACCCCTCATGTCTACTGGATGTAGTTGTGTCACCATCAACAAACAGTCTTGACCTTAATACATTTAGTATTGATGGGTTTTTCTGCTGCTTAAAAATGTTGTTTAGGCAATTTTTCTATTTTTGTATCTTTCTCTCTCTCCTTCCATTCCCCACCCTTCTCACAACTCAAATAGAAATGTAATAACTGATAAAAAAACGTTCCCCATAAAAAACAAGACAACAATTTACTTTGGTTTTTGTGTGCTTTTGTGTCATAAAAGAGGAATCATGTGAATAGAATGAATCATTAACTCAATGCCTGAAGTCCTGAGCTTTAAAAAGCTGCAGAAATAAATGTATCTGATAGTTATACTCCTCCTGCTTAGTTTTTCCTGTGACCATGCATCCGCAGGTTAGACTTTCAATCTAATAAAATAACTTATGAATATAATCAGTGCCTATTAATGTTTGTACCTGTTACTCATATTGGTATGATTTCAGTTAACTAATTTGGCTAATGTTACAATGGACACACATCATGCTGTAACAAAATATAGTGACAAAATGTAAGAAAATGTACATCAGTGGAGAACAATATGTGTATTAAACCTTAACTGATTGAATTGAAGAAGGTTTTATATAAATTTAAGAATAGCCTATGACTCCTGATTCAGTATACTATACCTTTTGTCCAAGTGTCATATTTAAAACAAGTCATTGTTTATAAAATGATCACTGCAAAGCATTGTAAGCAATTCTCATGTAGTGTCGCCACCATCATGCTGCTTTTAATCACTGATATCAATACATTTAAGTAAAGGTTGTTCATAGGAATGTGATGACATTTGACTGTGAGTTTAGTAGTATGTTTGGCATAGAGGAAATGTTATCTCATGTAACTACCTGAGCAGTCAGTAAGAATAAATTTGCATGTTAACAAGACAGAGAAAAGGTATTCTCTAGCTGTCAGTATGTCAGTATGACAGGCTATGATGTGACCAGAAGGACCTCAGCAGTTTACTGTATATGTGAACAATCTATGAACAAAGAAGAAAAACTTCTTCTATGTGCCACAAAAATATAAGCATGTATACACTATATGTAAACTACCAATCAAAAATTTGTTATCATTTGATACTTGGAAATGTCCTTGTTTTGAAAGAAAATGTACATGTTTTCAGCTGTTTTAACATAACTGCAAAAGGTTTTTCAAATTAGCCTTTTTTAATGGGTAAACTTGCATCAGCAAACACAACATACTACTGGAGCACTGGAGTACAGGAGGCTTGCTGATTAAGAGCCACTTTACATAGATATTCCAATAAAAAACAACTACCGGTTGTTTACAACATCAGCACTGTCGGATCAGTTTGATGTTATATAATGTGCTTTTTCTTTCAAAAACAAGGAAAATCTAAGTGACCCCAGATATTTTTTATTGTAGTTTAAATTCACATTGTTTACAGTATTATACTGCATATTGCTTATTGTACTGTATATACTGTATAGAGCGTTTAGGTTTTTCAATCAAACTTCACTCACCTATATATGTGTATATATACATATGTGTATATGATATGAGAAACATTTTACTGCCTTGCAAATACATATTTTAAATTAGAATTTGAAAAATCAGCAGTTCATGTACATTGGTTCACACGCAATGACCCATAATACCAAAGTCATATATTTTTAGACATTTCAGCAAAATAATAAAAACTGAAATCTATTATTTACAAAAGTATTTGTACTATTGGGGCAATATTGTGTACTCAGTGTTGTGGTCAGGTGCATCCTGGTGGCTTTAAATGCTCTTGAGATGTGTTTAAAATTCACAAAATGTTTAGGATGTGAGATTACCAGTTGCTTTAGTTTTGAAAGCAAATTTTCGCCATTCTTGCTTGCTATAAAATTTCAGCTGCTCAACAGTTCAAAGTCTCCTTTTCAGTCTCATATTTTTTCATAAGGCACAAGGTCTGGACTATAGGCAGGCACTGATCACTGAAATCTCTTATTCATAAAAATATTCACACTATTGGCTGTGGCAAACTTTGCTAGTTTAAAAAGGTACACAACTGTGCATACTGTATCAACTCCACAATAACATTTTGTGGTGAGGCATATATCAGCTCCAAGGTATAAAACCATTTCAAAAGCTGTGACTATTCCCAAGAGCACATCAGCATCAATAATTGTGAAGTGGAAGTGATTAAAAGTTGGGATTTTCCCCAGGATTGGTTGTCCAGCCAAACTGAGGGCCCAGACAAGAAGGGCTTTGGTCAGTGATGTGACCAGGTGCCCAGCTGTCACTGTAACAGAACTTGTTCTAAGAGATGAGGAAACTAGGCAGAAGGACAGCCATCTCAGCAGCTGTGAGTATCAGACCTTTATGGCATTGTTCATCATAAATAGCATCTATACAGTGGTTGCAGCATCATGCTATGGTGGTACATATCAGTGGCAGTGACAGGTTACCCCAGAAAGGGTGAATGCAGCCAAACGCAGAGGCAAAATCGACTTCAGAGTTCACATGAATTGGAATGACAGCTCACATTTTAGCAGCAGAATGACCAGAATGATACAGACCATTGTGTGGACAATGATGAATTGGCTTTGGAACAAGTCTTTGACTGTGTTTGAGAGGCCCAAACAATATCCACACTTACCCAATAGAACATCTGCAATGAGACTAGAAGATGCCAGTTTTCAGGCACATCCATCTAATCTGATGGAGCTTGAGAGGATTTGTTAGGAGGAATGGGATAAACTGCCCAAAGCATGGAGTTAGGAGCTTGTAGCAACTTCCAAATATCAGAGGTGTGAATACTTTTGTAAATCAGAGATTTCAGATGTTGATTTATAATACATTTGCAAACATTTCTATATGCTTTCATTTTGTCATTATGGGTTATTGTATGTGGGTTGATGAAAACTAATTCAGTTTCTTCAAATTTGTAATGCACTTCCATGTACCAAAAGTGAATTAATACAAAGCAATATTTATTCCCAGTAGTTCTTTTTTCTTACCCCACTGTGCTTCATGGCAATTTCCCCTCAATATAGATCAATAAAGTCTTAAATGTTTTATGAAAAACACACCAAGCATAGATGTGTATCAAGTGATGTAAACAGCATGTGTCCAGTGGACATTAGCACAGGGGCTAGATTAGTACTGTTTTTTGAAAACCACAACAAAGCTAAAACATGCAGTTTCATGTGGTGGACATGAGGGTAGCATAAAAAGAGACATGAAAGTGGAAGATAATCCCAGTTTATCGTAGAGCTGCACCTCAGGTTGTTGGGAATAGATACAAGACAATCTAGAAACTGGGTAAAAACAATGGGAACAGTGTTCACACAGTTAAGATGGGCATCATGACATCCAACAAGCTGATCTGCTCACATTCATTCTTAAAAGGAAATTGTGGTAAAAACTGTCCTGGTTACATGTTATTCACTATGGAACCACATGATATTGTAGCATTTTTGAGTGATAGTCAGGTATTAAGCATTATTCCCTGTGGTACTGCACCTTACCCAGTAGAGAACAGATCTAATAGAGAGCTGGATCAGTGACAGTGTGTATACCATCACTAAACCCTTGTAGTCCACAGAGCTACTCTTTCAGTGTGTAATAGCATTTCACACCTCTAGAGGGAGATGTGCTGATCTGGAGCAGCTGGAATGGGAGTTGAAAGAACATGACCTGAGATTACAGATTATACAAACATAATCCCGATACACACAAACACACCCACACACACCTAGAACTCACATAAGTGAAACAACACAACAGCTGTCTGTAAACTAGAGGCTGTAGAATGACATGGTCAGAGTTTGCCCAGTGGCCTGGTGTAAGTGCGTGACAGATAGAGAGAGAGACAGACAGACAAAGAGAGAGAGAGCAGTCTTTATCTCTTTGTGTGAGTGTATTTAGGAGTGTGCTAAAACAGCTATAGTTCCACAGTGGGCCTGGGACAGCCCCACTGACTGTAACAGTCCTTGTGGGTGGGACCTTTAATTTATATCCCCTGTCCATTGGCTCTCTGCCCAGTCCTTAGTTCTGCCCTTAGACGCTGGTGATAGAAGCAAGGCATGTGCTGGGCTTTTGGAATTTCTCAGGTTGGGTGCCAGCAGGTTCTGGGATGGTACGAAAGGAGAAGGGGGGTGCATTGCCAGAAGTGATGCCGAGGTGGCCAGGGCTCAGTGCCAGGTTCTGTCGACGGTTACTCTCCACTATAGAAGAGGTGTTAGATGCTAGGCTCTCCCTTGTTCTGAAGAGAGACAGAGACCCACAGTGAGAAAAGACATAACCTTAAATGCTAATTAAATTGGTCACTTCACAGTCAAACCAAATAATACATTGAATTTGATATTGGATGCAGATCTAAAAATAGATTGTGAATTCTTTCTTTATCCATACAATAGGTGTGACAGTATGTGAGGTCAGATGGACTAATTACACAGAATAGGGAGAGATTTATTCTGAAAAATGTCACTTCCCCAATGTAAGGGAGTACTAGGGTAGGTTGTCATGTATTGAACTTTGTAGGATAAAATCTTAAACTGCAAATTAACTATTAACTAAAAGTCTCAGATAAATGCACCTCACATTTGTACATGAAGTAGAGTACTTAAAAATGACTTAGGTACATGCCATCACATACTTCATTAGTTACTTGTACTGCATTTTCATTTCATTGATAAGAAAATGTCATTTCATTGATAAGAAAATACACTGAAAATACACAGACATATATCCAGTTATCACTGGATATATGTCTGTGAATATGTCTTCTCATTTATCCAGGTGAAATTGTCTGGAAGTTGATTCATGGGAACTGGACTTCTTTCAGTCAGTTGCCATGACTCAACTTCCAAACAGTTATTACTGTATAGCACTGGTTACAGAATGTAATGTGTATCTACATATTCTCACCGTGGTGAGTTAAATCCACTGTCAACAGTGACAGAGCTGGAGTCCATACTATCTAGTCTAGCAGAATGGGCTGACTGCTGGTTTTGACTGGCCTCTGGGGGGTTCTCTTTAGTACTATGGAAGGTGAGGGTTCTTTCAAACCTCTTATGTATATCCTTCTCCTTCTCTCTTTCCAACAGCCACTGCATGGTCCCTGCCCCACCTGCTCCCATTCCTACAACAGCCCCACCAGCCTTCTGTTCTTCTCGACTTTTAGTTCCACCTTCCTCGAGTTCATCATCGTCTGAGACATTATAGTAGTCAAAGGAGGCCTCTGCTGCACTGTTAGTGGGTTCACTTCCTTGTGGGGTGACAGACTGTGTGGCCACCAGAGGTTTGGGAGCATCAAAGGCCTCCTGGGAATCATGTGCATCACAGGATGAGGACAAAGTAGAAGAGGGAAGGGCCATGGGTTTCCTCAGTGAGCTGTAGCCAGGCAAAGGAAGGCTAGGAGGAGGTTTGAAAAGTGTGTCTTTACTAAAGATTTCCTGACGTTTCTCCTGACCAGAGGAGACACTGTGTGGAGGTCGTCCATTAGAAAGCGGTGGATCAGGGATAGAGAGTGGTATTGGAGGCAGGCTCCCACCCTTAGGACCCAATTTTGACAAGTCTTCTTTAGTTTCTAGGGGATGGATTGTCTGTCTGTCTGTTTGCCTGTCAGTGCAGCCTAATTTTAATCCATCATGGCTACTTATGCCCAGAGTTCCTAGGGGGTTTGCTGCTGTTAGAATGGCCTCTGAGGAACCAGAGCTTTGGAAGTAATCATCAGGAGGGACAGAGGTGGGCAGTGGTTTGGGTGAGTATGCAGGCAGACTGTCCTTGCTCTTACTTTTCTCTAAGCTCCTGCTGCCATCAAACCCCAGAGGATCTGCAGACAACTTAGCTGATGGGGGTGTGGCTCGACAATAGTGAGATGAGACCTGACTGGCTCTCAGGGTGCCATCATCAGTATAGTAACGGCTTCGATCATCATAATAATCGGGTGGCCCTATCATTCCAGCTCCAAGTGGTCCTTTAGAATTGTCCATGGATCTGGAACGTTCCTTGGCCTTGTCACTGCGTTCATTCCTGGACTTCCTCTCCTGAGTGTGGGAGTGTGAACGGTGCACTTTGGAGTGGTGAGCTGAAGGGCCATGGCTTGGCTCAGGGAAAGGCATTTCTGTGCGTCGCTTGGCAAGCTCTCCAGATACATCCCACTCTGGTGTGACAGGCAGATGGGAGGAGTCAAGGATGTTGGGGTTGCTATGTGCCAGGTGAAGCCGAGCCCGCTGGCGCTCCATGGCCAGGGCATGTTCCCTTGTTGAACGAGCAAGAGAGGAGGAGTAGGCTCTGAAGTCTCTCTCAGCCAGTTCTAGGTGAGAACCATTACATGGTTCTCCACGGAAAGCCCTCGTCTTGCTATGTGAGCGGCTGAGTTTGGGCTGGGACTGCTTCCTATGTCTTCCGGCACTTCTCCTACTCCTAGAGCTCTGGTTGGCCGATGATGCTTTGCTCCTTTGAGCACGCTCTTCTTCAAGACGCTTCATGACTGCTGTATGCCGGGCAAGGTTCTCAACAGTGAGGTCGGGGTTGATTCTGCGGATGATCTCCATCTCTACGTGGCGTGGCAGCTGGCTGGGTGCCTCCTCATCACGGAGTGGCCACTCCTCAGGTGGAAACTGTGCAGAGAAAGTGGTCAGCTGCTTGGTCTTGTCCTTCTTAAAGCTTAAACGGAACAGCTTCAAACCAAACTTCCGACTTCCTATACCACTTGCTCCAGCAGTTTGTTTCTCTACCTCTCCAGGGCCTGCTCCCCCTCCACCATTTCCTCCCCCATTCCCCCCCCCTCGGTGCTTGGTTAATGTGTCCGTCTTGAAAGAGAACCCGAGGGTACTACGGCTCTTTTCAGTGTTGCCTCCTGCTTGCTGAGAAGGTGTTTGTGGGGAGTGTGGGGTCGAGTATGCTTCCCTGTAGTCTTTGGGGGAGCGGTGCTGCAGGGTGGTGTGATGGGTTGGCAGATCGTCTCCCCGGTAACTGTTGTAAAAAGAATCCCCACCTCCACCACTGTGGTTTTGGTTTGACTTTGGGTGTGTTCGATCTCGCACACCTCCAGATGTGGATGGTGTGATTGTGCCAGAGAGAGGGGAGGTGCACTGTGTCTGTTGATGCTGCTGTTGGTTCTGATGTTGTTGTCGCTCAGTGGATAGCTCATCTAAGTGGTACCACTTAGAACTGGTTCGAATTAGGCTCGGGGTTATAAAGTAAGTCTGAGGGGTTACAATAAAAAAACCATCGGATGTTGGGTAGATCTTACGCTCACGGACTAGCATGCTTAGGGTGTGATGCAGAACCTCTTCTGTTGGCGTGGGAACACCTGAGCAAAATCAGAGACAATGTACAATTACTACAGGGACAGGGCTTTCATTTATATCCTACTACATTAAACATATTTAAAAGTAGGAGCATATCTATACAAAGTATTGATGCAGAAACAGCACACATGACAGAAAGATTGAAATAGTATCAGTGAAGATTCTCAGTCATGAGTAATGTCAACTGGACTTCTTATTTTGAAACTTTTTATCCAAGTAACTTCTTCAGTCTGAAGAAAGTGTGCTAGGGCAGAGGCAAAGAACAGCTTTACTTTACTTTACTTGGCAGACGCTTTTATCCAAAGCGACTTACAAGGAGAAGACACAAGAAATTACCATTCGGGTTCAGTAAATTATGAGTTACTACAAACTGAGAGCCCTGATAAGACCTAACTTGTCAGGGAGAAAAACATGCTAGGAATTGTTAAGTGGTAGAGTTTTTCATTTATATATACAGTGGCTTGCGAAAGTATCCGGCCCCCTTGAACTTTTCCACATTTTGTCACATTACAGCCAATAACATGAATCAATTCTATTAGAATTCCACGTGAAAGACCAATACAAAGTGGTGTACATGTGAGAAGTGGAACGAAAGTCATACATGATTCCAAATAT
>JAUYWH010000002.1:44856-58177 GCA_034779795.1 Ctenopoma multispine
ATAATGTGTAAGGTCTTAAACCTTACACTGTAAAGTGCCCTGAGATGACTTATGTTGTGAATTGGCGCTATATAAATTAAGCTGAATTGAATTGAATTGAGTGAGATCATCAGTGAAGCGTGTTCATGATGAGTTGGTCACGAGACATACATTGCTTGAATAACAATTAAAAGAAAATCCTCATCAGTTTTCTGAAATAAAAAAAATAAAAATATCGGCTGGTATATCGGAATATCGGATTTTAAAACCAGCAAATATTTGTATCGGTATTGGCCTTCAAAATCCTTTATCGGTCGGGCTCTAGACTCTATTATTTCACATAAAATGTGGTAAAATTGTGATGAAATGCTGATTCAACTATAAACCTGTCACTTAACAGTCTAGATCAAGTCTACAATTAGCTTTTTTTATAAATCACAGCATATTCTGTAAAATAATCAATATTCACAGTAAAAATTCACTGTCAAAATTATTTAGTTCTGGGACGAACAGAAACTGTATTTTGAGGGGGGGGGGGGATTTCTGGCATTCTGTCATTAAATGTACTCCTAGGGAAATAAATAATTAGTAGCTCCAATTGTGATTGTCTGTAGATTCAAGATAGCTGGAGCTATATTCACTTAATGTAACACTGGTGTTTTTCTGTTTTGTGGGTTTGGTCGTGTTTAAAGTGATTTAATATGACGGGGTTTTACTTTGGTTCAAGACAACTGTACTGGATGTGGATTATATTTCAACACTGGTGTTTTTGTTTGTTCATATTTTTGTGCATTTGTTTGTTTTTACAGCAATTTCAATGTTTTTTTAAGCATTTTAAACATTTCTAAAGCATATTTATGGGATTTTCCAGCAGGATTTTTTAAATGGTGCATTTTTCGGCAGGCTGCCTTTTAAGATAATAGTATCGGATTGGTATCGGCGATACTGACCCTGTACTTACGATCGATGCCAAAATTTGCGGAATCGCACACCACTAACTAACAGGATTATCGTTCCTTACATATGCATGACGTAAGAGCAAGCTGTCAACAAGTTGGACAGAAAATTTACTGGCATGCACTGCACACCAATCACCGGTGATCGAATCTGCACAGGATTTGCTCATCTCGAACAAGCCTAACATTAGCTTGACCAGTCCAAAAAATCTTATTCCAGAACCACTCAGGCTTTTTTAGGCTCGTCCTCCTACAGTAGGGCTTACTGTGTCACTTCCTGTTACCAATGCTGACTTCTTTTGCTGCTTTTTGTGTTGTGTTCTATATGAATTAACTGTTCACTCTCAGCTCACTTAAATACCTGATCTTACCTGACAGCAACTAATTTAGTCATTGCACACTCTTGTATTACTCAAGCTGTTTCTAAATTATCCTGCTAATTTCACAATGGCTGTAAGAGCCATTTTGGGTTATTTGGTTTTATTCTGCTTCCTCTATCACACACAGATTTTTTTAGCTGCAACCTGCTTGTTGGGATTGATTTATGAATTAATTTCTAAACTCTAAGCTCACTGATTCAATGATTTTGGACGGAGTGTTTTAAGAGTTAAATCAAAAGTTTGTATTACTCAAGCACTTCTTTTTAAAACTCCTGCGAACTCTGTATTATCTCGTTTTCTTAGCTCCACAAGCCTCTACACAGAAACTCTAAATTTGGGGAGTGTAATACTCTGGAGTTAGCCATAAAGGTGCAAAAGAGTTAGATTTGGGAAGTTTATTTTTTTAAAGCAGTGTAATACAGTATTTAGGTGTTCAACACGTTACTGTTCTTGTTTGTCTATCGATTGTTGCTGCCCCATACCGTGTCTCTCTTGGACTCCAGCATGAGGAAGGTAAAAATACTTTACTCTGAAATTTTCATAGTATAGTGTATATATTTGGTTACATAAACACCTAAGTAAGATATAAAGTTAGCTAACTAACACTACATTTTTAGCATGTTAGATATGATTTGGTCCAAGCAGCTTAGATTAGGCTGACAGTAGTGCGCTATGTACTTTCAGAAAGGTAGCTAACTAATGTTTTCACATTTCACGTTGTTAATGTGAAGTTACTGTAATGTTATGTTCATATTCATGGTAATGACTGTAGTTAACCAAACGAGACATGTAGCCTGCATCAAAGTAACGTCAATGAGGTAACGTTTACATCACGTTAGTTAAACCTGTTTTTTCACTGAGCTGTCAGCAACACAACCCTGTCACCAGAACTGAAAAGGCTATTTTACATGTAGACCGCAATCACATGGTCGCATTTGCTGCTAAACCTGGCCTAGCAAAGCTGAGTGATGTGGTTAAACATTGAATAACATGTAATTGCACTTGATTTTGTTATTAGTAAAGATGATTTTTTCCCCCATATGCTGGTGCAGGTGCTCAAGATGTTGGCAAAAGTAAAACAGGGAAAGACAAAGAAATATGTGAAACTAGAAGTAACCCTACCTCTAACCGATTATAACGTTGTTAATGAATTGTTAATTGTACTTCAGTGCAGCAGAACTTTCGCATACCAAAAAATTCAGCACTGAAAGTCTCAGATGAGCCAGGTGTAGAGGTGGATGAGGATGTCTTTCCTGAACTTGCACAAGACAAAGACGTGTTTTCCCATCTATACAGCTGAAGGTAAGTGAATATATATTCTGATAGACATGATTTGTACAGTTACTCTTTAGTAAATTGTTTTTATAATTTGTTCTGTGCTAGCAGCAAATGTAGTGTTTAAGGCTCAACAATAAGTTGGATTTATCATGTGCATTTCAGACATCCTGGAAGTAGAATCATCCAAGAAGCTGGCTTAGCTGACTGTGCAGTCCTGGCAGAATTTGTCACACTCGCATATTGTGGCAGACATATATTGTATATGTCCATAATCTAATACATAGTATGTTCTCCTGAGGGTAAATTGTAATATGAAAAACAAAGTGTTTGCCTCTTTATGCTGACACGAACATATTTTGTCACTAGTGAGTAATTTAGTAAAATATCTTTATAGCATCACTATGTGGAACTTCTGCTTAAACAGTAATCAATATTATTAATATTCCAATATTAACATTTAACTTCTCAACACTGATTGCAGAGTGCAACAGCAACACGACTTCTCTTTTTGTCATGCTACATCTTCTAACTCACAACCAGCTGGAAGGAAAGGGCTCAAGAACATCAGTATTGAAGACATGAGATACCATCTGGTAAAATTTTACAAGGTTTGTCAAGACAATTTGATCCACTAGATACTATTGTTTATGCTGCACTTTTGTTATAAGTGTGGGCTTATACAAATATGTTTTTCATTGTGTTTCAGTCCTGCCAGCGCCTTGACGATCACCTCATGAACAATAAAGGAAACCCCCAGCCATATCTCGTGGCCAAAGGATCTTCAAAAGCACCGGTTTTCAGCTGTTCAAGTGTGACTTTTTCAGTATGAAAATGCTCTCTACAAATTTTTGCAGACCACTGTGTACAAAGTTGTTCTGTAAGTGAAGGCAGTTTGAGGATGTGTCCATGCAGCATACATTTTTGAAATGTAATACTCTAAGTAAAAGTACATCCATAGTAATCAATGTGGTATTTTTTGTAGTTATTTCCACCTATAACCCCATTAGCATTAACACTATAAAAGATTTATTATTAAAATTAACTCTAGTTATGAGTTATGTTTTATTCTGTATGGCAGTAGAATTTTAACTCCAGGAGAGTTTAGTTTTAACTCCTAAAAGTATTAAGGCCAGAATTTGCTGTGTGCCATTTAGTGGTAATGGTATGTGTACTAAGTGTAACCTTTTTTGTAGCTTTGGAGGCAATTTTGGCCAAATTGAAAGCCTGGTATCGCACCATGGAAAACAAATAGTCAGGCCTCAATAGCCGGTGCAGAACCACCTAATCTAGCCCGCATTAGTGGTCTTCCAACAGGTCCCATGCAGCAGGGAAACCAGGCTGGTCGGAAAAGTAAAAAAACAGTTCTATTTGTTATTGTATACTGTCCTCCTGTCCCTTACTCAGACTTTCTATCTGATTTAGTTTCTTTGTTCGGGTAAAGTGATTAAAGTGGGCAACTTTAACATTCATGTAGATGTTTATAATAACTCTCTCAACACTGCATTTAATTCCCTGTTAAGAGCGCATTGGATTTACTCAAAAGAGAAATAAACCCACTCAGTTTTAATCACACCCTCGATCTTGTTCGGACTTATGGAGAAGAAATTGATCATTTAATAGTTTTTCCTCAAAACACTTAAGTGATGTAGTCTGCAATATAGTAAATTCAAATGTTATTCAAAAATGGTCAAACAGCAAAGAAAAATTCCACTACAGTAGATGCTTATCTGAAAATACTTTCACAAAATTTATGGAAATTATTCCATCATCTTTTATTCTAGTGACATGTACCTACAGAGAAGAGGGCAGTCCTATCCTAATCCTAACTTTACTCCTGTATGAGTTATTTATATTATTGATAGTGCTGCAGTTTCACTGTGCACTGTACTCGATACTGTTGCCCCTCTGAAAAAGAAGGTAGTTCATCAGAAGAGGTTAGCTCTATGGTAGAGTTTACAAATCCATAGTTTAAAGCAGATGTCATGAAAGCTGGAAAGGTGGTGCTCCTCAAATTCAGATGAATCTGGCTTAGTCTGGACAGTTGTAGAACGTGTAAAAAAAAGCCCACCCTAAAGCCAGAACCACATATTCTTCCTCATTATAAGACAAATAAGAACCCCAGGCTTTTTTCAGCTCTGTAGCCAGGCTGACAAAGAAGTCTTGGTTCAGTTGAACCTAGTATTTATTTACATCTCGGCAGTAATGAGTTTATGAATTTCTTTACAAATTAAATTATAACTATTAGACAAAGAATGAATGAGATCCTCCCTGCAACTGGCATGGCATGGCATCTATCTATACTAACAGGCTATTTACCACAGACTTTTAAGACAGCTGTAGTAAAACCTCTACTCAAGAAATCTACTCTTGATCCAGGTGTTTTAGCCAATCATAGACCGATATCCAATATGCCTATTATCTCCAAAATCCTTGAAAACGTTGTTTTAAGGCAGTGTGACCATCTGTGCAGGAACAATCTGTATGAAGATTTCCAGTCAGGATTTAGAATAAATAATAGTTCAGAAACATGATTTAGCCTGGTCACCAATTATCTTCTCCTAGCTTCTGACAGCAAACTTCTCTCTATATTTGTCTCGTTAGATCTTAGTGCTGTTTTCGACAATTTGGGGATCTGTCTTTGGGAAAAGGTCTTTTCTGCGTTCTAAAATCACCGTAACTCTTTCACCATTTGCGCAATCAAAAAACTGTTGCTGCTCACACACTTGTTGCTGTCGTAGTGTGTTATAGTTCAGATTTCACATTGAACCGTCAAATTTCTGAATACATGTACATTTTGTATGCTTTATTCAGTAATAATGAGTAAATCTGTTGACATTCTAGGGTTCAAAGGGTTTACTGAATTCTCAGACTTTCTGTGTTATCTAGATAAAGTAATTATATTTGGTGACTTTCATTCAAAACATTCATTTAGATGTGGACAATAACTGCCACAACACTGCATTTAATCTACTATTAGAGTTGACTGATTTTACTCAAAATGTTAATACACCCATTCACTGTTTTAAGAACACCCTCAATGTTGTTCTGAAATCAATTGCCTAGCCTTTAAATAGTGTATTAACATTACAATAAACAGCTATCTGCAATGCCAAAAAATTATATTATTTCTCATTAATAGGGTAAAATAAAAACAATCCTTTATTTCTTTTCAGTACTGTTTTCAGATCAGATCATTCTCTATTTACTAAAAGGCTGTGTACTAGGTTTATAATGTTTCTGCAATCAAAGCTACCTACTTCAGAAACCTACTCTTGCATTTTAGATGACTGTAAGCAATTGTGTGACCACTTGCACAGGATTCAGTCAGGATTTAAAGCACATTGTACAGAAACGGAATTGGTGAAAGTCACCAACAATGTTCTTTTAGCTTCGATCGATGTACTTGTCTCTATAATTGTCCTCTTAGTGCTGCTTTTGATACAATAGATCACAACTTTTCTTTACAGAGACTGTGAAGTGGCATTGGGATTAGGTCTATGTTATTTTAAATCTTATCTCTCAGAGGGATACCAATTTCTTCGTGTTAATGAATTCTTATGTTATATGCACACAAAAGTTAGTTGCAAATGGACGAGGCAGGCAAAAGAGGTGCTGCAAGACTGTTGAGAGGGTACTGCTTGGAGTGTTTTTGAATCCAATGGCTCCTTGGATGAACTCAGTGACATGGTCACTTCTTATATCTTGAACTGAATTACATCTTAATCTGATAAAGATAAAGATCTGTGTGTACCTACCAAAACCTTTCGCTCCTTCAACAAAAAACAAGCCATAGTTCACAGCTAGACTGCATCAGCTGTGCCAGACCAAGGAGGAGGCCTTCGGGTGTGGGGACAAAGTTCCCTTTCCCTTTTCCTTTTATATAGTGCCAAATCACAACATAAGTCATCTCAAGGCCCTTTACAGTGTAAGGTTCAAGACTTTAAAGAATATAAGTATATATAAAATACTGTAGAAAAACCCAACAGTCCCACTAGAGCAAACACTAGGCGACTCCCGTTAACAAAAGAAACCTTCAGAAGAACCAGGAGAGAGAGACCAGCCCCTCCATCCCAGTGCCAAACATAGACCTGGTCAAGGAGCTTCTATCTTCCACCGGGGGAATATTGTTAAAATTAGGAGCACGCTATATCGAAGCGATGCTGAAAAACACACTTTGTTCTCAGAGTGCTGGTCTACTTGAATGTAGTTTAGGTCTAGTTGAATGTTACTAGAATGTAACGCAGAGCCTTTAGCTTTTAAGCTCCTGTCCTCTGGAGCCAGCTCCCACTTCAGGTATTGGAGGCAGATACTTTCTCTACCTTTATGACCAGTTAAAAACTTTCCTTTTTGATAAAGATTATAGTTAGAGCTGGCTCAGGTGACTCTGATCCATCTTGTAGTTATGCTGCTAATGACGTAGACTGCTGGGAGACATTCCTTGATACATTCTCCTCTCTCTGTCCTTTTATATGGCATTATTACATGTCATTAACTTTGTGTCCCTTCTGCCTCATAGCTTCTTTCTCTCTGGGTCCCTCTCTCTATGCCTTTCTGCAGGTATCCAAAGCCTGACCTGTATGTTTCCTGTATGCAGTTACTAGCCCAACCAACACACCCAGTGCCTGCTGCTTTTTGTTACTTGCTCTTTTCTCTCTCCTCTTTCCCCTCACCCCAACCAGTCAAGACAGATGGATGCCCACCCTGAGCCTGGTTCTGCTGAAGGTTTAGGTGTTTTTTCTCTCATTTTCCACTCCACGGTCACTGCTACTCAAGGGGGAATGTTTGGTTCTATATATAACTAAACTATAGTTGTTATATTATGTAATGTTCTAAACAATTACAATATAAGATCTTGAGATAACTGTTGCTGTGATTTGGCGTTATATAGTATATAAACTAAATTGAAACTGAATTTATTTCTGCCACAACCTCAACTGGTAGGGCAATGTTACCACAGTGTAGTTTTGTATCTACCTCTACCTCTTAGAATCTAAAGATTTAAAATCCCTAGGTGTCTTGAATATCTACCCAAGGAACTTTGGTATGCCATTCCCTATTCCTTCCTTCCCTCCTTTCAATTTTGACTCTGGGAAAAAAAGGAACTACATAAACATTGGGCAAAGCCAATACAAGAATTTTGGAATATCCTGAAAAACAAAGAAACCACTGACATACTGAGCAACAAAAGACAGAATGGGTCTGTTCAGGAATAAAACAGCTGATGATATAAGAATTGTGAGAGCAGTTAAGAAAATCCAAAAACACTATTTACACAATATTTTATATTCAGAAATACAGTTTTGTAGACTAGTGAGACAAAATTTCCCCTCTACCAAAGTAATGTAAAGACCATCAGTAGGGATTTACCCTGAAAAGGATTTCCTACAGCAGGAGACAGAGCTGGAACAAAGTACTTGTGTTCCTCTGAACACCTTGTACACCTCAAGAATCAGATAACAGGAAGATTAATCATCACAGACCTCTCACAACATGGACAAAAACATCTATCACTATAGAGCTCTGTATACCAAACTTTTTAGATACTTTAACATTTCATAACGTTTCATTCCAAGTGCCAATACAAATTAATTGCTACATTATAACTGTTGTTATAGTAGTATTTGTTTTTGTTTCTTTCACAGCATTGAGAGACTGGACTAATCACACATGCTTTGGAAGATGTTCACATCGATTCACTTTTTGCACATTTTACTGTGCTGTACATAAAATCTGAAACTACAAAAGGTTTTCATCCACCAATCTACACGCAATATATGTAATGACATATTTTTAGATTTTATTTTAATAAAACAAAAGAAAATTAAAATAAATCAAAATTGGAATTGGTAGGTCAGACTGTTTAAAAAATTGAATCGGCCAATGCAAGCAACAGCATTTATTATATATTTATTATATTATATATATTATTATTTATATATTATTATATTCTTATAATTTTTTAATGTTTGGTAAAAATCTGAAAAAGTGTTAGCTTAATGCTAGAGATGCTAATCATGTTTATATATCCACAACCATAACTGTAATTGGCATGAAACTGAAGCAGAGCGTTTCTCCACACCACCAGTATCAATATATTACATTTTCATATGAATTGGTAGAGATGTGTGTGCACACACAAATATTGTTTCAATGCAAGAGACAGTAATAGACCAAACACAGAGTTTAATTTACAGCCGGCTCTGGGTCTCTTTGTACGGAGCAGTTGTCTACAGATGCAGGCTCAACTTAACAATGCATAGAAGAACAACATATACCAGGCAATGTAAAATATTGAAATTTAAACCTGTAATTTACCGTTACTCGCGGTATGCTGTCATGTCACTTACGGTTTTGCGTGTGCGGTGACGTCACTTCCTTTTTAGAAGGTTTTATGTCATCTGTTTTTGGCTGTGTTTACTTTTGTATTATGGGTTCATACTGTGGCTTGAAACCCCAAGACTATTTCTACTATTTACTTTGTAAAAGCTGTTTGGTCTTAAGAGACAGATTGTTTTGTATTGTTTTATTTTACAGTTTTTACCACGCACACACACACAAATGTTGTATAATGCAAGAGGCAATAAAAAGGCAAAACTCAGAGTTTCTAAACAAAGTAGGAGAACAATACAATGGGACCGCAAGACTGTAATGTTTTTAGATGTACACTTTGTGAGGGATTTTGAGGAGTGTGCGGCGATGTGCACCACACTCGCTTGGACCCCTTTCATAACTGCGCGCAGTTCTAGTTATAATTAAGAAAAATTATATAGGGCACTCAAAATATTTAAACAGTCATTTCTGCAATCTACAATAAATAAATAAACAGACAAATTCCATCGACTATATGTCATTTGTTATAAAAATCCTTCACAATTTAAACAACAAATTTTCAAGTTCTGTATCTCATCCAACCTGGAGCATCCATTCTTTACCTGAGGGACAACTGATTTCCATGCACTAACAACAGGTTTAAGACCTAACATCAGTGCTGAATCCACTCAGTGTCAGCATGGGGGAAAGCTTTCAGTGAGGAGGGCACTCACAACACAAACAGAACAGGTGAAAATTGAAAGAAGAAATTCAATTTTTTAGCTATATTGTACATTATTGTGTCTTTTGAATGTATTAATGACCGGTGACTACCTGTCATTGTGAAATTATCTGCTCAGATTGAGCCAAATGCTTTAAAACTGATTTGTCAGTGGTTCACATTGCAGAAGGACAATGATCTGAAGAATATGATAAAATCAACTCAAGACTCTTTAAGGCAAAGGTTCTGCAAGGACAAAATCAATGATCTTATCTGATTCCAATTGGTCATTTGCAATCATGTAACATTTGTGATGTGCAGAATTCAAATGGAGGGCAGAAGGTGAATAGTTTAATGTACGAGATGAAGAAAAGCACATACTTTACTAGTTTAAATGATAATATGAGAGTAGGTAAAACATCTGCTATGGAGGCAGTACATACTGACAAATATAGTAGTAGTAGAATATGTTGTACCTTGCCAACAATCAGCAATAAGTTGACTTACATCTTATTTTTCAGATAGATTCTAGTTCATTCATTTTAATGATTAGATGACGATCTATTTATCTATGAAACCAGTCAAGTCTAATCAATCAGTCAAACTTCAAACATGTTTAAAATACATACATTATCATATTTGGGCCCAGAAACCTAAGAACGTGCATGAAATAAATCTCTCAACAGCCTTGTTCCAGATGTGAAATTTTGCTAAGAATTTTGAGTATATCTTAAACTGATGCTGAATAACTAGTCCATTCATCTGTTACTGTAAGACTGGACTACTGAAATTTCTCACTCTTACGATATCCCAGTTGCTTTCTAAAAAGGCTCCACTTAGTCCAAAAATAAAAGTACAGATGAGAATTGGCATGAGAGTCTCCTACATTAGCGTCTCCATTGGCTTCTATATAATTCTGTAAGGTCTTGATCTTATAATTTACTAAGTAAATTGCAGATTTTTGTTGGGATTTTGGTGCAGTGTAAATAAAATAGAATTTGAATGAAATTAAACGAGAAAACTCCATGAATGATGAACAACTACTAGCCCTAGTAAATATATTTGCATACTGTGGTTGTAGTTTAACAACTTAATTAGTTCTGCTTTTCATCATACCTACACAGCTGCTTGATTTGTGAACAGATTAAGTGAAGTTACAGAGCAGCCAGCTTGCTCACAAACGGAACATACTCTAGTACATCATAACAAAACATGGCATCATTATGGAGTGATAGAATCTATTCAGTGTGACTAGTTTTTAGATTCTACAATGGTACAAGTATTTCGTTTAGACCAGATCGTGGCATTAAAACGACTGAACTGAAGGTAAAGGTAAGCCATTTTGTGGCAGCAGCTAGCTTACAGTCCTGTTTACAACATTACACCTATACACAGTGAAAAAGAAGGATGGGGGGTGGGGGGGATAGAGGCCTGGGGGTACCAGACAGAGCTTGCCAGGAAGAAGACAAAATTATACATAGGGAGAGAGAAAGGTTGAAGACTGGGAGTGACGGACTGTAATGTAGAGGACAGGAGGAAAAAAGGAGCTGCTCCATGAAGCATAGTGGTGACCACTATGTGAAAAGAGAGAGAATGATGTAACATTTATCACCCAAATATCTCTCACTGCAGTGGTAGTAAACAATCAGCCAGCCTCCTTTGTCCACAGTACTAAACCACACCCCCTTCCTTTTGTCATGCTCCCCCTCCATCCCTCGTTCTCTTACTTGTGTTCTCTCAACCTTCATTTCTTTTTTATTTAATTCCTCTATTTATCTTGACGTCCTATCTTGCTTTCTTGCTATTTCTGTTATAGAATGTCTGCATCTTCTATCATTTGTCTCTCTGTAGAGCTTTGACGCTATGCTGCTAATGCTAACTAGCAGCTACTGCTAAGAGGCTAGCTAATGAAATACTGAGATAGACACATAGAGACGTATGATTCATACCTTGGCTGATAGTAATGCAACTTCCTTAGTTTTTTTTAAAAAAAGGTATCCACTTAAAAGCCTCTAAGTGTAGCTTCTGGTTTCAGCGTCTCTCTTTCCCACTCTAGCTCATGCTTCTCTCTCTTGCACACACAGACAAACTTTACTCCTCCCCCTCACTCCTCTCTCTCACACACACAGACACAGCCCACTCTTTTTCCACTCACACAAAAATTTGCATTCAGTCAAAGGCTACCCACAACCCCTTGCGGCACACAAAGACAAGGGGGTGTGACCAATCACATACCGCCTCGCTCTCCACTGTGTTTTTTTCCCTCCCTCACTGTTTAATGCCCAGGACATAGAAACTGGTGGGCAGGCTGCCGAGAGGGTTGCCATGACAATGCATCCCCAGTTACTCTTTTACCTCACTATTACATGCACATTCCCACAGACAAATATACATGTACACATTCTCCACTGTCAGCTTCCTGTCTCTCTTTTGTGTGTGTGTCTGCACTTGCTCTCAGCTGGTATTGCTGTGCTGCAGCTGTGTTCTGGTTTGACCCAGTTACACTAAGATTTGATGTAGGACACACACAAACACAGCTAACAGAACATGCCAGAACTATGACAGCACTGGTTATTTAAATATAACACTGAAATTACTGTATATAATTATAAGTAACTTGAATTTGTTAGATTCTAATTATATAAGAAAATAATAACATAAAATATAATACTCACTGCACAGTTGCATATTGACAATACTGTTGTTATAATACATGGATACTATACTACAAGTATTCAGTAAACAGTGTAATAACAGAGTAAAGTAAAGCTTCTTCTTATCATTTGTGTTATACAATCGTGCAAAAGTTAGTACCCATTTTATTTCTATTTTTTTTGTAAAAACAATACAAAAAGTAATCTTATTGGCAAACATAACTACAGACAAACTAAAACATTTACCTTTTTTACCATGTCATTATTTGTTTAACTAAAATTAAGCCAAAAAGAAAAAAATGGGCCTCCTACTTCTTCCTCTGCATTTAAGAGTGTAAGATGCTGCAAAACATCTCTTAGCAGCACCTGGATTAATTGATCATCAGTAGTGTGGAGACTCCTAGCAGATGTTTTGGCAGTTTGCTAGTCTGGAGCATTTAGGTGTGCGTTAACACAAAGCCAAGAGGGAAAGACATAAGCAAAGGTCTTAAGTAATTGTAGCTGCACATGTTCTTGAGTGAGAAAAGATATTTTTATTTGAATGCTTTCTAAGTGGAAAGCAACAGATTGTCATCTGTTTGAATGCTTTCTAAGTGGAAAGCATTGAAACAGATGACAATCTTCCCAGGAGTTGACATCCCAGCACATTCACCACAAGGTCAGACTGTGTACTCAGAGTAAAACTAAATGCACTAAAAGCTACATATCAGGCCCTACAGGCCTTACTGAACATGTTAGATGTTAAAGTCAACGAAAGCACAATTAGAAGATGACTGTACAAATACAGTGTGTTTGAAAGGGTTGTGTTGTGGAAAAAATTAAACATACTTGACGATGGTGAGAGGTGAAATAAAACCCATCAACTGATCTGTCTTTTAATGGTCTATTCCTTGCAAGAAAGGCCAACGGTCGTGCAGAGTGCCAGAGCTTTTTCACTCTGCAGAGTGCCAGAGCACTCTGCAGAGTGAAAAAGCCACATAGATAGTGTGAAACAAACATTTATAGTCCTGCATACAAGTGGGAGGATGTGACCCTGAAACAGTG
>JAUYWH010000002.1:58277-123043 GCA_034779795.1 Ctenopoma multispine
AGCTTTTTTTCAAAATGTGTTCCGTTATTTCACAATATCATTCTCATATTACATATCTGTGTTTTATTTATTCACATGGTTATTTATTTCATCATGTCCTATTTATTTATTTAATTTTGAACACTTTGGAGTTCCATACTCCCCTGCTCCACGATTCCTAAGAGTATGACTGAGCTAATGCAGTTCTATGAAGAAAAGTCCAACATTTCTTGTGAACATTATGCAGCTACAGGAAGCCAGACTGTTGCTACCAAAGGTGGTTCAACCAGTTATTAAATCCTCTTTGCGGCATGCTGGTGGTCTATGGACCACTTTTACTGGACAGTCCAATAAAATCTGGTCCATTTTTTTTGACATACAGACATCTGTTTTTCTGGTCAGCCAGGAAACAGTGCGATACTTTGTGGTTGACTGCTGGCTCAGCACCAGCAAGGTGCTGTCCAGAAAGGTTTTCCATTCAATACAGAAAGTATTTGCACTTTTGTGTGAGCATTATATTCATTATGCTGCCACCTCTGCACAGCATAAAGAGTAACACTGAGTTGAATAATAGTGTTCTCTTACACAGTGTGCTCTCTCATTGATTACTGCAACATGGTCTCGACTCTCAAATTATCAAAATGTCTAATACCTGAATGCATTCAAATCAGGCGCGGATTAATGCAGAGGCTGACATAGGCGGCCTAGGGGCCCCACGTGTGCAGGGGCCCCGGATTGGCCAGATTATTTTTAATTCGCTTAAGAAACTTTTTTATAAGCGAGATCCACAACAGGCCAAAACCGGATCACATCTCTGAGCCTCATCAAAGACTCTCTGTCAGGAAATCAAGGAAGAAATTCGTGTAAACGTAAGAAAATGTGTATTTGCTGTTTATTACCGCGTGTTACTGATTCCATTATGTTATAATTATGCTGCCTTTTATAATTGCTCCTAAGTCTGTATTACTTACTACTTAATATTTATCTTTATTCTTATTATGTAGCATATGGTGCAGACGGCAAAGAAAGAACTGTACACATGATATGTTTCTTTACTGTACACATGACAAACCTTGGAATCTAGAATTTTATTTTTATGGACATTCATTTGTTATATTTGAGTCTCTCATGCTGCGATGTGTCCTCAGTAACATATTGTGGTCTGTCCTAATGCCATTATTGCACCTGTTGGTTTACAAAGTTAAGCCCTACATTTTTAAAGTTGCTATTTACATAAACGCTGTCAATGTATTCGTGTGTATGATCGTTTATTCTTGTGCACCTGAGTGGCTGCATTTCTGCCATGTAATATTCTCAGCACACTATAAGAGTAATATTACTTTTTTCTGTTAAAGCATTATGAGTATACTGTAAGTGAAGCTGTTTATTTTCTATGCAACATGGGTCCCCCAAGAAAGTGTAGCCTAGGGGCCCATGACTACCTTAATCAGCCTCTGATCCAAATAGACCCAAGCATACAAAAGAAAAAGAACTATAACTATATACACTGCTCAAAGAAAATAAAGGGAACACAAAAATAAGACATCCTAGGTCTAAATGAATGAAATATCCTTATTAAATATTTTGTTCTTTACATATTTGAATGTGTGTGAAAATTATCAACGGAAATCAAATGTATCAACCCATGGGGGTCTGGATTTGAAATCACAGTACAAGCTGATCGAACTTTGATGTAATGTCCTTAAAACAAGTCAAAATGAGGCTCAGTAGTATGTGTGGCCTCCACGTGCCTGTATGACCTCCCTACAACACCTGGGCATGCTCCTGATTAGGTGGCGGATGTCTCCTGAGGGATCTCCTCCCAGACCTGGATTAAAGCATCCACCAACTCCTGGACAGTCTGTGGTGCAACATGGCGTTGGTGGATGGAGCGAGACATGATGTCCCAGATGTGCTCAATTGGATTCAGGTCTGGGGAATGGGCAGGTCAGTCCATAGCATCAATGCCTTCATCTTGCAGGAACTGCTGACACACTCTAGCCATATGAGGTCTAGCATTTTCTTGCATTAGGAGGAACCCAGGGCCAACCGCACCAGCATATGGTCTCACAAGGGGTCTGAGTGAGAGGTCCTGCTGCTGGGTTGTTGACCTCTTACGGCCTCTTCCACGTCTCCCGATGTACTGGCCTGTCTCCTGGTAGCGCCTCCATGCTCTGGACGCTACGCTGACAGACACAGAAAACCTTCTTGCCACACCTTGCATTGATGTGCCATCCTGGATGAGCTGCACTACCTGAGCCACTTGTGTGGAGTTGTAGACTCTGTCTCATGCTACCACTAGAGTGAAAGCACTGCCAGCATTCAAAAGTGACCAAAACTTAAGCCAGAAAGCATAGGAACTGAGAAGTGGTCTGTGGTCACCACCTGCAGAACCACTCCTTTATTGGGGATTTCTTGCTAATTGCCTATAATTTCCACATGTTGTCTATTCCATTTGGACAACAGCATGTGAAATTGGTTGTCAATCAGTGTTGCTTCCTAAGTAGACAGTTTGATTTCACAGAAGTGTGACTGACTTGGAGTTACATTTTGTTGTTTAAGTGTTCCCTTTTATTTTTTGAACAGTGTATAACTTCACAGTTAAATATTGATCTAACAAAGGAACTACAAATGAGCATAGTTTTAAAAAATTACTTGTCAGTCACTGTGTCTTTGAACATGAATTGTTTTACTTTATATGGATTTACATTTGGTCTACATTTGGATATTATCATTATTATTATTACTGCTACACTGAAAAAGTATTTGGAACAAAAAGAAAGAAAATCAGATTATTTCCATCAGTCTCACCTCCCTGGCTTCGACCACAGCTTCTTTTTGTGGTACTGCGGATATCATCATCCCATCGCTGTCTGGAAACGGAGGCACAGTCTCATCCGCCTGGAATATGACTAATACACACATGCATACAAACATTTGTACTGCTATACTCGTGTTGACCCTCATCCATATAACACATTCCCTAACCATCAGAACTACATATCTAAACTCGGTCCTTACCTTCAACTAAACTTAGAGCTGATTTTAACTTTTTTAAAACCAATTCAGAACTCACAGTCCAAAGTACTTTTTAAATGCTCTTTATATATTTCATATGCACACACACCACACAAGGCAATTTCATAATGTGAGAGTGTAACTAGGTTTTGCCAAGGCTGAGTTTCCTCTCAGCTCATGTTTCACTGCTCTTGAATAAACTGTAAAGTGTTTAGGCATTAATTTCAGGATGTAACATAACAGTCAACTTTATTTTGATCACCTTTTGATCATTTTTACTTCTGTCACTTGCAGTCTCATTAAAACTTTGTAGGGGAAACCATTGTGGCCATCTACAATAGTTAGGCTTGTTAACAACCAGTTCTGCATTTTAATGTTAATGTGAGGTACCAGTGGTATCAGTTTGCTCTTGTTGGGTTAATAATCAGGCTGCTTAAGTCAGTTCAAAACAGCCATGGGAAAAGGAAATGACCCACAAAGTTAATGTGCTATGGGCTCCATGGTTTATTATTAATTATTTTTTTTATTTCAAACAACCAGACCCTTATTTTCACATCAGTGACATGATAATGATCATGATTGTGAACATGATCAATTGAAGATTGACCAATTGAAGAACACCAATTTTAAATCATTAACATAGAAAGTAAGATTAGTTTTACATTTTATATATAAAATGGAATTATAGAACTCTGCAGAATTACATTGTGATTACAGGTTGTAATCAGTGTTTTATATTATTCTGACACAATACACTGCTCAGTGAATTATTTTACCTTGAATCCTAAAATGTAATATTAAAAAAAGCAAAACCAAATTTGCCCATGTAGGTCATCTTTTCAATATCAGAAATTACAAAAAAAAAAGTTGAGTAAATTTCCTACTTTCAGCTAGCTGTGATCTAAAGAATAATGTCTTTGAAGCAGAATCTGATACTAAATTACTTTAAGCTCTTTTAATGAACTCACCAGACACAGAGAGCAGCAGGACTGAACACAGCAGTATAATCATCGTCATGCCTTGAACTGTGTAGAAGTGTTTATGTGGATAACAGATGTTTGTTTCACACATCAAGTTTCCACCACCCACCAAACTGGTTGAAGCTGTCCTCGATTCGCTGCGTTGTAAAAGACAGGTGATATTCATCAAGTCATCTGAGCTACAAGAGTACACAAGTGGATGAAAGGAATAACAGACAGGAAAAACAAATACATAGTAATAGCAGCATCAAGGACTTTTGATGCATAAGTCACTGGGGCAGCAAAGCCACAGATTGGTCAGTTGTTTCAGAAAGTATTCTCACCCTTTCACTTTTTGTACATTTTACTGCATTTTAAATTTCATTAGAAGTTCAAGTAAATCATAATATAACCATTACATAATCATAAACAAAATGTGTATTTTTAATATATAGATAAAAATACTAGTGATTGTGTGAATTCTGGAACCCATGGACACGACCAAATGCCAAGTTTCCTCCCTCGAGATGCTTTGCCAGGCCTTTACTACAGCTACCTTGAGATGCAGATTGGGTCTTTCCACTTTCAGTCTTCATTAGGTAAAACGCTGCTCTGTTGGGTTAAGATCAGATCAGATGTCTGACATGGCCATTGAAGAATATGCCCTTTCTTTGCCTTGAGGAACTATTTCGGCTTTCATAGTATGTGTCAGGTTATTATCCATCTGCAATATGAAGCAACATATTTATTTTGCTTTTTCACTTTTATAGACATTTCTGTAGACCTTTCATCTACTTAATTTGCACTGCAGTGACTTTTTATACATGGCCAACTTGTAGTCTTTTATACAACTGTACAGTAGACCTAAATGTGCACATGCTTCTGTTTCCACATAGTGCAGGTAAAAACATGCTTCTAACTCTGAAATGTAGAGTGTATCAAGGGTGTTCTAAGTCATAATTAGTTTTGTGGCATTAGTTTGATGAAATATGTTTTATTAATGACTTCATTGGGGTCAGTGGAACAACACACAAAGCATTATTTTATGTAAGACTATACATGTTAAATAGACTGCTTGGTACACTAGTGCCCCATGAATGAATTGGAAACATGTTGCACATAATGAATGAAAATATTTGATAGAAATGAAAATGTGTAAATGTTTACACCATTCTACTCTTGCAGTTTGGTTTTGTTTGATGGTTGGTATGATTTACAAAACTGGAATCTGATCAGCATATTTAATATATCATTGTACTTGCCTTTTTGTGCTAATAAATTAATGATAAAACAGATGAAAGGTTGAGTGTCCCCTCATAAGTGTGTCAAGCATGGTAGATACTCGATCCCTGTGTAACTAGTTATTGCGACTTTACATTATGGTTAATAATTTACAAACCGTGAAAGGCAAGAAAACCATTCTTGGGACAAAATATCACACCAGGCATGTGCAATACATACTTAAGTCTGATTGCAGAAGCAACACCACTTGCTCTTTAGTTACACTAATAAGTTGCTGATAATTTGCTTCATGTTTTTGTATTTGTCTATCGTTCACAAACTAGGTTCTATGATTTTCATGTGTGTTGTATTTGTCTCCGTGTCTCTCATTGAACTGAATTTAGGCTCTATGGTACCAGAAAAGCTTGTACTTTTTCTAAAATGTAATAAATACTTAACCATTTGCTTGAACCTTTACTTTTTTGCAATTTTAATTGCAATATACAACCTATTGTGGAAGGAGGAAACCATAGATCAATTCTATACAGAAAAAAAAAAAAACACCAAGTTCTCTGGACCTGAGCTCATAGACTGAAAGCCTGTGGAAACATTCTATGGCCATTAGATTTTTCAGGACTGCCAGTGAAAGCTGAAAAGCCAGCATTTCTAATTGTGTTGGAGTGCATCAGTGCCTCAGACATGGGTGTCTTGCAAATTTGTAAAGGCCCTATTGACAGAGGAATATACGATATATTATGAGTTTAGAGAGAAGTCTTTTCTTGGAACGTCAGTTGATGTTTAAGCAGAACAATGTGAGGCCTCATTATGCATGTGCTGCAACAGTATGGCTTTGTAGACAGTGTGTGCTTGACTGGCCTGTCTACAGTCCAGATCCGTCTCCTGTAGAAAAATGTATTAAACATTGTTAAGCGGCAAAATCAGACAACCACACAGCAGCTGAAATCTTGCATCTAATATTCAATATTCCAACTGTAAAACCCCCAATCACTGCTCTCTGTGTCAATTCGTGCTACATGTGGGCAAAGCCTTTATTACCGTGTTCTGCTGCAGACAGGGTAAGTAACTCCGCAATTGTGCAAGTGGCAGAGGCTGATATTCCATTTTAAAAAGAGGGTATGCTTGAAAAGAACCAGTGTGCAAGTCTGTTACGCTGACTACAAAGATGTTTAGTGAAGAGCAACCCAACTGAAGGATTCAAAATGAATTTACTATACTATTAGTATTTTTGACCCGCTGGCTTTGTTTAAAATCACTGCCTTTTCAGCTTGTTTACAGACCTGAGTCTGTATTTTTTTTTAGTCTGAGATATGCAACCAATTAACAACACTGATTACCAAAATGCTATGAATGACTATATTTCAATATTTTTCCACTTTGCCCAACTTGATTTCTAAAATTGACATCATCCCTGGTCATGAAAACCAAAATTTCATTCAAATTCAGAATTTTTACTCTTTAAATGCCTGTTAGATCACAGTGGTGTAAATGTATAAAGGGAGAAAAGCATTAAATCACTATTTTTGTTACTACATAATACATACCACCTGATTTATGTTTAAAACATATGACCAGTTTCAAAAATATTTTGTGTGCATTAACAGAAAAACTCCCACCAAGCATGTTTTAAATGTTTTCTACCACATACAAAGTGTTAAATTTAAAATGAAACCTAATTTAAGCAAATCATGATTTCATAGTGTAAATAAGATGTTTTTAAATGTAGTTCACATGGGTTTTAATTGGCCAGTTTTGGCCATGAATAAGATGAGGGCTACTACTTGAGTATATTATTGCTATATTTAATCTGAATCCTTTAGTTTATAAATAGAACAGACACAAACCCAGACCCTTGGGGAATTTCATTCCATATGCATTTACACGGCTTAAATGGTAAAGTGGAGTGGCCCCCATAGAGCCCATAGAGTTAAATATGCACTCTGTAGTCTTCAGTACTGCATTTTAACTGTTCAATGATTGCATATTACCATGGACAACACATCAGGAATAACAGCATTTGTGTAACATGATCAACTAGGTATGATAAAACACACTGGATACAACTAGTGGTTCCATCCCATTGAGTACCCACAGTGCAGACAGTTGTTATGTAATGTTTTTATTGGTATTTTTGGAGAAGACCATAGGTTTTACAACAGATTTAATAATTCAGAGCTCTAGAGAGAGGGAGTGAGCCAGAGTATTATTCTATCATTGACTGTTGCCATCAGGTGATTATATTGTCAACAGGCAACCTCCTAATCACCATAGGAAAACAAAAAAGAAAAGAAGACATTTTTGATTTAGTAAATAACATCCAGGGTTGCATCATTCAATTATCTCAGAAAGAAAAAGGTAGAACAGTTCTCAGGTATACGTTTTAACATTTGTTTGGTAAAAGGAGGGAATGAAATAATTAAGGATTGAAGAGGGGAGGAGATGCTGAGATGTTTCCACTTGGAGAGAAAAACAGAGGGTCAGCTGACTAACAACTTCAGTTTCCAAAGAAACTTTACAAAAAGTCAACACTCAAAAGGAGGAGAGAGACGGGGATGGGTGGATGGGGAGGGGCGTTTGTCTAGGGTGGAGACAGGGGGCTACGGCCTCCACATCCAAAAAAAAACTTTTCTTTTGGAGTGGAGAGTTTATTATATATACATATGAATATATAGATAACACAGCTGACAAAGGGCTGTGTAAATCTATACATTTCCATTACATAGATAGCTATTATGGAAGGAGAGACACAGACTTTGTTTGTCGCTTGTCCAGGAAGAGATTTGTTGGTCCTGGTCACCAACACTCCAGCAGCTCTGCTCTGGGCAGAGAGCACTCAGAAACCTGGGAACACAAAAACAAACAGCATCATTAGCACTAACACTGATAACAACAAAGATCCTGCCCAAACGAATGCAGCACAAGGTTAATGTCAAAGCAGTAGTGCAATGAAGACCAGTAAACAAAACAGATGGAAGAAATATAAATAAAAAGAACAGGAACCATGTCCTGAGACGGGCCAGGCTTTGGAGTACATCATCAGAATCAGAAATAGGTTTATTGTCAAGTAGGTTCTCTGTTTTATCCGTCTGTCAGTCTTAGTGGGTTGGTGCACAAAACTAAAATAAATAAATTGAGAAAACTAAAACAACAGGTATATAAGAGCTATATGAAGTATATCTTATATATATATAAGATATATAATATATATCTTATATACTGAACTAGATTAAAATTAATTTATGTTTTCAATGTATAATATATTTAGAGCAGCAAAAACTGATTAATGTACTGTATTTTTAAATGTTACAAACGTGTACACAAACTAATCCAATCTAATAAATCCTCTTTAATATTGTTGAATTGTGTTGCATTTTACCAAGTTCTTTTAGTTTAATTGGTTTATTTTAGTTTTAAGCAACAAAAAAGATACACCTTTACAGCACAGTACAATTTCAACAGCAGCATATTCAACAATGACCACACAGTGTAATCAACATATCCAAAACTGTTTTAAACTAAATAACACCTTTACTCCCCATTAAACTGGCAACTGAGTGAAAATAAATTAAACGGTGAACAACAGTGACATAACTGCTTGAAGTTTCTCTTCTGAGACACTAAGAACTTTGTAATGATAGTAAGAAGGGTTTTCACACAGAGTTTGAGTAATGTTCTGCACTTATATAGCACTTTTCTACCTAGACTGGTACTCAAAGTGCTTTACACTGCTTCTCATTCACCTATTCACACACACCGATGGCAGAGCTGCTATGCAGCTCGACCTGACAAACCGGGGACAATTTGGGGTTCAGTATCTTGCCCAAGGACACTTGGGCACATGACAGGAGGAGCCGGGAATCCAACCACCGATCCCACAAGTGGCAGGCGACTGTTCTACCTCCTGAGCTACAGCTGCCCCGTAGTGGCCTACCTTTAGTTATTGCAAAGCATTGTCCCACTAAATCATCTAACACTAACCTTTTGTTGTCTTCTGTGTCCTGTTCACAGCCCCAAGCGTGCTGAACGTACTGTGGTCCTGACCTCACTGTGGTGCTGTGCTCCTCTCTGTTGGCTGCACTTATAGCTACTAGATTTATTTTCTAGCACAAATAATATCCCTCAGTGTAGCTGCTTGTAATAATGACACCACATGAAATTACCATGAACTGCAACCGCATACCACCAGACAACTGTGGTTCTTGTGATAAATCAGTCTGTAGACAGCAAGAAAGGTTGCAGACTACAGGAACCACCTACACGAGCCTATTCAAGGTAGGTGTGAGGTGAAACCAACCTGGAGGATATATTTGGGGTCACTAGCCACTTCACACAGATTGATAAAGTTCTGTGGATGCAGAACGAAACGTTTCTACTTGGAAGAAAGAAGTCCAGTTGCCATGACTCAATCTTCAGACAAAATCAGTCTGTAGTAAAGGTTTGTCTTTTTTTTCTCTTCTTTTTGTGGTATCATAAATATAGTGACACAAAAAAATAAGCCAAAAAGCAACATTTTCTATCACTATATTGTTAGAAATCTGTGAGCCATGCTTCTAAAAAGAGGCAGATGGAAGAGAAATCAAATTGCATGTATATGCGAATTTTCAGTAACCAGGTTTCTGAAGTGTAGAAAACCCACTCCTGCAGTCTGGAGTAAGTGTAAACTATTCCTCTACTATTAAAGAAAGCAGCTTTATCCAAATCATTTAACTGCATGTATTATTAGTGGAAATTTTATTTGCGCTAATAAATACTGCTGCAATCACTGATAAAATGTTGTTCAGTTATTTTCTTCCTTTATCTTGTATCATTATCACAAATTACCTTCAAATAATGTGATACAACTTTTTAGCTATATTTCCCACCAATTCTCCCTGGGATTTCATATCACCTTTAGGCATCATTTCAGCTTGCTTGGAGCCTAAATGGAAGAGATACCAAAAAAGTACATTTTACTTTCTACATTTACCCGATAAAAATCCAAAAGATGAGTCAATACCATGCAGTGCAAAAGAGCTCAGTGCGGACATTTATCATTCACTTGAGCAGTCTGCAAAATTACATTATAGTGCTGTTGTAGTGTAGCTGAGATTACTTGTCTCATGATGGCGTTTAGGGCTCCAGGCATATTAGAAACCATTCTTTGATATTAAAATGCATACCTGCTATGCGAAATGTGGTAATTGTATTATGCATATGACAAAACTTTGGGTTCTCTGGGGATGATTTATGCACCTTGAAAGCTTTAGTTAAGTTTCCCCCAAAAGTGTTAAATACACACAAAAAAAAAGTGTCTAAACACCGCATACAAAATGACAATGCAGGTGCGTTTTATGCTAAGCTTCAATGGTAAGTCACTAACATCACCTTTGCAGTAACCAGGGATACAACTGGTGTCTTTTTACAAATAAATTAATTACAGTGGTGGGTATCACAAATGACTTGGCACTACAAGAGTCTGATGGATTTATCTGGTATCTGTATACCATACCATAATTTGAATTACACAATTGCTGAGTTTCTCTCTACTTCTCCAAAATAAACAGTCTGATCAGTTAAGTATTAAGTCAACACTTTTAGTTTGCCTGGTTAGTCTGCCGTGTAACCTGTAGACAAAAATATGTGGATATAGAAATAACTAAAGAAGAATAGTATAAACATAGTGTAAAGAAATGAAGACCTATGGTTTTATTGCATCAAAATTCATTGTGATGTCTAAAGACATGTCTGCCTGTCTATGGAAGGCTGGTAAGATCAGTTTTATTCTGAAAAACCTGTTTGTTAGGTTTATATAAAAACTCCCTCACTTTCAGTTGGCTGCTCCATTTACTCCTATTACGTATAATTTTAGTTGTCGTTTCCCATGTGAAGGACTGGTTTTTAGGGAGTGAGGAACATTATACCATTTATTCCACTCCAGAGGCACACAGTTGTTATCCCTAATAAACCACACTGTCTCAATCAGCTTGACACCAGGTGTAGATCAATAATATCACAGTCAAATAACAGGAGAAAACAAGCGTTAAGTTAAAAAAAAGATATTTACAACATCATCCAGTATGGAGAGGTAATGTTAATAAGACAGGGTGCCGAGGAGTTAGAGGTATGAGATCAGATAGAGTTGGAGAGCAATAAAACAGTGTCACAATGGTGAGAGCCTGTTGTTCAGCCCCAACAAAAGGAACAGAATAGCATGGCAGCAAAGTTAGTAGCCAAATTCCCCAAGGACGTCTTTGCTTCTGCAAGACAGACCAATTGTATCAAGTTGTTTGATTTTGGATTTTCTGTTCTAATAGGGTGCCACCTCAAACTTATAATGCTATTGGCTTCATCATTCCATCAGGAATAATGAGTTTGTTTTTTGCTTTACATTTCCAATCTGGTAGTATAAAAAATATCTTTTTTATTAAGGGGCACTGGGTGAGGGTTAGGGAATAAAACAATCTAAATACAATACTAAATGAAAATATGAGCAATTGGTGTCTGTAAAAAACGTCACTTGGCTGTTTGCTACTAACCTTTCATGTTAGGCTTGGGTTTGTCAGTTTGCTTGCCTGTGGGGGTTTGTGCCTGCTGCCCCTGGCCACCGGAGGAGGCCCCCTGCTGGGCTGCTTTCTGTTTCAGCATGGTCCAGTCAAATGTGTAGTCATACTGATGGTTCAGAGTCCTGAAACAAACAAACACCTAATAAGCAGAACATTCACATAAATTCATTCTTTGAAACAGATTATGGAAAAGCTGAAAGGGCAAAGACAGGTAGGCAAAAATTAAGTAATAGCCCTTTTTAGACGAGGGTGGCAGCTTTTATTATTTACGCTGTACTTTGAAAGATCGGCAAAATGCTGTCCCTATTTTTAGTTTACAAGAAAAAAAAAACTCTAGAAGAATAAGAGGAAAAACCCTACAGCTGTAGGCATTAGAGAGAAAGCCTCCGACATCCACTATGACGTGACATAACACGTGATGGAAAGACATTTCGTACCACTTTCAATACTAGCAGGTAATGTGGTATGTTGCAACTAAAACATGTTATGACATAGTGACAATGCCAAAATTGACTGATACATGCCTAAATATCTTGACAGCTGTCTTTTTTTTTTTTTTTTTACTGTTTTATTAAAAATTAACACCCAAATGTCCAAATCAATATAACTTTTCTGCAGATTTGGTCTCACTCACTCAGCCTCTCTCTTCTGGCAACCAACCTTTATCTTCCCAAGGCTGCTGTGAGACTGTGCATGGGACTACCGTAATGACTAATATTGCTGAAAAGCAGTGTATTTGCTTTCACAAACCGTTGGAATCTTTTCGATTGCACAAACATTTTAAGAGTTACGATAATTTAAAAAAAAAAAAAAAAAAAAAAAAACTTGGCGGCAACAGTTTCGGTTTTAAAGGGTTAACTCTTAAGATGATGATCATAGATATGATTAACTCTTTATACCGCTTTATGTTCTCATCACACTGATGCTTATAGATAGTTTTAAACCATTTTGAGAAAAACTGTTGTCATTGTAATTTTAAAATTTGTAGTAGTCATCTGCAAGCATGACTGCACATTTGGCACTTGCTGGACGGGGAGCAGCTGCAAGTCCCCAAAAAAAGTTGCTAGCAAATATAATTAGTCACAGGTTTTTCAATCTGTTTTCTAAAGTGTAGTTAATTATTTGTGCTTTGCTCCCTGTATATGACATAGATGATATGGTTCTCTCTCCAAACCATAATCTCACCTAGGGCACCAAAATGGGTAGAGCTGGGTCTGGCTGCCCTCAACATAATGACCTTTATCAGCATGTGGTCAGCAAGTGCTAGTTAATTTCTTTTTTTTCAAGAAAGAAAGGTGCTGACAAAATGTTATTAAAGCTTTTAAATGGTATAAAGTGTCCTAATTTCATACTCCTACTTATGTTTGTGATTTTTGATAATTTTAGATTTGCAACAGATATCACTTAGATTAATGATTCTACATCTCCTTTGCTTTACTGAGTGCATTTTCTAGTAATAATAATAATAATAACTGCTGACATAAATGTGTGTCATGGTTACCATTACCATACTTCAGTATAAACTGCTCATTTATAACTGATGCTATAGATTTGCATACATCTGAAGCATGATGTAGAGCAGCTTGCAGGTTATAGTTGAGGGCATGTGCCTAATGTTCACTAATGTCCACATTCACTAACCCCTGCATGCTTGTCAGTGAGGTGATTTAACAAGTTGGACCGGTTGGCTCCCTTGGCTTGTGTAGGTTTGAAATATTTTACAGATGTGGCATCTGTAAATCTTACACTTCAGAACTTAAACTCCTCATGCCATCACATCTAGAAAAATCTGCCATAAATGACAAATTTGCACCCATAGCTTCTCAACCCCTGATAAACCGGTTTTCAAATGCAATACCAACTTCCTCAACCTGTAACACATTTGCTCCGCTCAAACGTACACCATCTGAAAGCCAAAGAAACATCTCTTGAAATAAACTTGACTCACCATACACAAACAATACATTCTGTCTTTTAAGAACTGCATTGCCTCAGTCAAATCTGCACACCACTCTGGTTGAATCTGCTCTAGTAAATTCCTCCTTCTCCGAAGAGGAGGTGGTGAGACGTCTCTTCCACAAACAGAAAACAAGGAAGTCCACAGGCCCAGACTAAGTGAGCCCCTCCTGCCTGAAAGCCTGTGCTGACCAACTGGCCCCTGTCTTCACCCACAATTTCAACAGATCCCTGCAGTTGTATCAAGTTCCCCCTTCCCTTCCATTATAATCCCAGCCCCTAAGAGATAAACAATAACAGGACTAAATGATTACAGGGCAATTGCTCTGACATCTGGTCATGAAATCCTTTGAACGACTCCTGCTTGCCCACCTTAAAAAGATCACAGGTCCTCCGCTGGACCCCCTGCAGTTCGCTCTACAAGGCAAACAGGTATGTTGACGATGATGCGGTCAACGTGGGATTATAGGACATCCTGGAACACCTTGACTGCCCAGGTACATATGCCAGAGTTATGTTTGTGGACTTCTCATCTGCTTTCAACACCATTATCCCTAAGACAATTTCCCCCCATCTCTCCCAGCTCTCTGTTCCCCCCTACACCTGTCAGTGGATCTACAACCTCCTGACCAACAGGTCACAACAGGTGAAGATGACTTCACCTCCAGTGACCCAAGTGTCAAGCTCCTGAAGTACGCAGACGACACCAGTCATTGGTGTCATTTGAGATAGTGACGAGTCTGCGTCATGAGGTTGAACGACTGCACTCTGGTGCTGTCATAACAACCACAAGCTGAACACGCTTAAAACTGTGGAGATAGTAGATTTTAGACGACACCCCCCTGCTCCATCCCCCCTCACCATACTCTGCCCCCGCTGTGTAAGTGGTTGAAGCTTAAGGTCTTGGGTTCCACCATCTACCAGAACTTGAGGTGGGAGACCAACATCAGCTCCCTCCTCAAAAAGACTCAGCAGAGGATATACTTCCTGCGGCAGCTGAAGAAGTTTCACCTTCCTCAGTAGCTGCTGATCCAGTTCTACTCTGCTGTCATCAGCACGCACGCACGCCTTTCAGTCTATGGGCAAGCAAATTCCTTATATGTGCTATTATACTTGGCAAATAAAGCTGATTCTGAAGTCTCCATTTTCTTTGCTTAACAACATTACTAGGCCTCCGGAAGAATTTCCATCCCATATGTATTCTGCTGACTTGTAACTCCTTAATGTCATTCTTAACATTCGAAATCTGATATCCACCAGCAAATTAAGTCTGAAGGAGCTGTAGTTTCTAAAGCAGACTCCATGGCCTCCTGTCTGTCAATTTGCCCTCCATAACTAACATATCACAAATTATTCAAAAATCTAAAACATCCACCTGGCCCCACTAATCAACAGTATCCACTCTACCCTCAATGCTGGAGGTAGACTGTTCCTTCATGATTCAAAACCGCTTGTTGATCCACTTCTTAAATATTGTCCAACATCAAACCTCCCTTTTATTTCAAAAATCCCATTGCCTCCCAGCTTCACAGAAAACCTCAGTAACTATAAGCTCTACTAACAACTGACTGTCTTATGCAGATGAAATGATGGTTCTCCAACTTTCTCAAACGTCCACCCTAACCAAACCCCACAATTTAGCCATCAACACTGACAACTCCTCAATCCTTCACTCCCCATAAGTTAAAGAGTCTGTGTCTTCAACGCTGTTCTGTTATTTTAGTCTCAAATCAATTACATCACCCAGTCTGCGTATTTCCACCTATGCAACATCAATCGACCTTCCTCATTCACCTTATAGTTCCCTCTGCCCGCCTCACCACCATGAGAAAAAGAGCTTTCAGTTGCTCTGCTCCCCCGGCTCTGAAACTTACTTTTCAACGGATATTCCCTTAATTGTCTGTTTAAACTGGCTTACTCTCAAACACCGATTCCAACTGTTTTATTTTGGACAATTTATCTTCATGCTCTGTAACATTACCTTGGGTTTAGAAAGACATCAAACAATAAAAAGTATTATTTGACTAAACACTATTTAAAGATGCTGGGGAAGAATGATTGCTTCACAAGAAATATTGGAACTTTTTTTTTTTTTTTTTTTTTTTTACAGACCTTCAATTTATGCTATACTTCAGTCAAGCAAATGCACAGTTGGCGCACTGGTACTGTGGAGAGTACAATGTTTCCCGGCACCTCAGACTTGGGAGGTAAGAACTTACTTTATACTATAGAGGACATGCAAACTCAAAGTAAATCAAAACACTTATGTTTTTGGGTGTTTACCTGAAGAGAATGCGGAAGAGTTGGCGCAAGTACATGTAGTCTGGAGCCTCTTCAAAGCGCAAGCCACGGCAGTAGTTCAGATACATGGCAAACTCTGCTGGGAAACCCTAGAAAACATGCGTTGTGCAGCACTTTGTAACATTGAGTGCTATACAAATGAAATTTAATAATGCCATTGAGCTTCATAGTTGTATGTAAAACAGGCTATACCACCTTTTCTGTGTGTTCTTACCTTACAGAGGACCTCAACAGGGGTGGACATTTTCTTTTCTGAGATCTTCTCATACTTCTGCTTCTTTGTGGCAGCCTGACAAACACACAATGTGTGCACAGGTGGTCACGTTGGTTGTCCATTAGTTCATGCTTTCTTGTAGATTGTTTTTATACAGATAAAATTGTGTATTTTCTTGAATAGACTAACTACAAATATGAAAGACACATTTTCATTTAGTTAAGCATACAGGCACATTGATTAAAATCCTAGCAGACTGTGCAGAGTTTCTCCTAATAGTGCTGTCAGCCAACAAATCTAAACAGAAAAGAAATAGAGGAGGTGGTAACTGTCACTGGTTCTTTGTTTGATCTGTCTTACTCTGTAGCACACACACAGACACACACACACACAGGGGTCTTGCCCAAGGACACTTCGACATAGTGAATGATTAAGACAGGAGGAGCCGGGACAACAAAACAGCTGATCTACTGTCTAGCTGCAATGCTAAACCTCGATTGAGTTTTGCCATTCATTATCTTGTGAAGCTGTATTTTTTTTAAATAGGAAAGTTAGTTTGATTGTAAAGGCTTACAAACTTGAAAAAGAATTGTGACAAGATTGAGAATTGTGTAGCTGCCTGACCAAAAAAAAAAAAATATGATTTTTTTGCCATATCACCCACCCCTACTGACAACCAATTCAAGGGCTGGTTTGGAGTCAGTGCTTAGTTTCAAACCAGTTATTTGCATTTTTTACAGCTATAGAACTCTCTATGGAGAAAACATTTTGCAGAGTGGCACCAAGTATTTGCTGGTCTACAATGAAAAACCTATTGTGTCAGGGGCTCCCTTTTTATGGCCAACAAGATCAACTACAATACTGCTGTAAAGACAAAAACAGTATAATTTCTTAGAATGTTCTTCTAAGTTTTTAGGTATAACAGAGCTTACAGGTTAGAGGCTTAATCAACTGTCAGGAGTACATACAGTAGAATATACAGTCAAAACATTCATTTTATTTTTTTATATTAAGACTTATATTTCTTATATTTTTCTTATATTAAGAATAGGGTGTGCAGTCTGTTGCTGTCGCTAACGACTAGCATCCCAAATGCTAACATGAAGCTACCCGGCTTTTGCAGTCAGAGCGCACAGAGACATACCTGTGGGAAGCGGAAAGGAGAAGGACTCGCGCTATATGTGAACACAAGGTGGTGCAACCCGGGGCATGTAAATATCAAAATCTCCATCTGTTGCAGGAATGTCGAACTTTTGGCTCCAAGTTTGCATCCCTATTACTTGCCCAATACACTACCTGCTTTTACCCAGTATGTGGACTGTAACACCAGGGGCAACAGGACTACTGACCTACTGTATGCAAACCTTAAGGATGCATACAGTACCACCCCGCTGCCTGCGCTGGGGAAAGCAGATCACAGCCTGGTTCTGCTTCATAATAAACCTAGAGTGAGGGAGCTACCCAGAACCACACATTCACTTAGGAAGTGGTCTCCTGAGGCGGAGCAGGCTCAGAGACTGCTTTGGAGATACTGACTGGGATGTTATGCAGGAGTCACATAGTGAGAACACTAAGGTGGTTGTAAACTGCGCTACTGATTATATCAATTACTGTATGGTTGTTGTTGTTCTGGCATGAAGAGTACACTACTAAACTAACAACAAGCCCTGGATCACAAGTTACATTAAGGGGCTCCTGAACCAGAAGAAGAGGGCCTTTAAAGACATGGATCAGCAGCATGAGTCCAGCTCATGGAGGAGAAGCAGCAGTACAGAAAGAAGCTGGAGGAGAAGCTGCAGAACAACAGCATGAAGGAGGTGTGGGACGGGATGAAGATCATCAATAGCTGCAGTCTGAAGCGGGGCACCACCATTGAGAAGTGGAGAGAGCAAACAAGATGAACAATTTCTTTAACAGGTTTGACCACCCCAACCCATTCTCATCCTCACCTCAAAGCACTGCACCCTCCACCCATCCTTCTGCCCTCTCTTTCTCTCTCTCCCCTCACAGAACCCACAATTACTGCATCCCAGGTAAGTGAAGAGCTGAGGAGGCTTTGTCTCAGCAAAGCAGCGGGTCCAGATGGAGTATCCCCACAACTACCCCTAACACTGTGTGCTGGGGAATCCTCTACAGCGCATCTTCAACCTTAGCTTGGTGCACAGGAGAGTCCCTAGGTTCTGGAAGACATCCTGCATCACCTCAGCCCCAAAGGTACTACGTCTGGGTGACCTCAATGTGATGAAGACCACAGAGCGGCTGCTGCTTCACCACCTCCTTGGAGGCCACAGGTCCTCCAAGCCCTTGACCCTCTGCAGTTCACATATCAGGGGAAGGTGGGAGTGGAGGACGCCATCATCTATACGCTGCACTGATCTCTCTCCCACTTGGACAGAGAAAGAGAATTATGTTTCTGGACTTCTCTAGCACCTTCAACACCATCCAACCTCTGCTCCTCAGAGACAAGCTGAAGGGGATGGGAGTAGGTTCACACCTGATGGCATGGATAGTGGACTACCTGACTGGCAGACCTCAGTTTGTGCGACTAGGGAACTGCAGGTCAGCAGCACAGGAGAGCCACAGGGGACTGTGCTCTCTCCGGCCCTGTTCACCCTGTACATAGCGGACTTCTAAAACAACTCAGAGCTAGGAGGCCCAGGTCTCTCCCGGAGACTGTGATGATCAGAGGTGACAGCGTGCAGATGATGACTGTGTGCAGATGGTAAAGACTTACAAATACAGCATGAGTGCAGCTGGATGACAAGCTGGACAGGACTGCCAACACAGACGCTCTGTGCAAGAGAGGACAGAGCCAACTATACTTCCTCAGAAGGCTGGCGTCCTTCAACATCTGCAAAAAGCTGCTGCAAATGTTCTATCAGACGGTTGTAGCGTGTGCTCTCTTCAATGCAGTGGTGTGCTGGTGAGGCAGCATAAAGAAGAGGGACGCCTCACGTCTGGAAAAACTAGTGAGGAAGGCTGGCTCTATTGTGGGCATGGAGGAGGACAGCCCGACATCGGTGGCAGAACAACAGGCGCTGAACAGGGTCCTGTCAATAATGGAAAATCCACTACATCCACTGCACAGCATTAGGACATGATTCAAGTTTCAAAAATCTATTCAATTCTGATTCTCAAGATTTAGAATCAATTATCACGATTCGAGTGTTTTCACAGCAGGCGCTAGCTAGCTAACGTTACTGCTAGTGCACTACCGTTAGTGCGCATGCGTGAATTCAATGACGTGACAGTGGGTGGGGTAAAAGTTCACCGGGGGAAAGTGTATGAAACCTTTTACACCTAAGCCTCAAAATGCCCGCCTGGACTTTTTTTCTATTTTAGCTGTAAAAAAGAAAATGTTAAATCTTTGGACGTATGAATCAATCTTAAGGAATTATTATTAGAATCGATTTAGAATTAATTTTTTTTAAACACGGCACTATTATCTATCTGACCCCACAAAATAAAGCTGCAATAAAAAAGTATTTCAATTTCCCGATTTTCTGCATAAATTGGTCATGAAATGGGATCAGATTTTTATTGAAGTCTGGGAAATTGGGTGGGTTTGGATCGATATCCAACAGAGCAAACAGGGATTTCCAATCTTATACATCAAAAAAAAAAAAAAAAAAAAGGAGCAGCATGATGTTATGAATTTTGGAGCTCCACTCCAATTTGCAAACGTGCACACGCAAATCTTAGCGGTATCTAAATTAATTCAGTAATCAAACGTATTAATGCAAGACCCTAACCAAGTGTTATGACTGTTTTTGCGGGCGGCTATACCATGGCTAGCTGTATATGAAACATTTATATAATATGGGAAAATTGCTACCGGTTACAACATTTGATGATGAACCGGTATACCACCCAGCAGTAGTGTTCATTTGTTTTTAACACATCTAGCCCCTGCATTGGATAGCCTGAAAAGGAATCTGCTATTGATAGGAGACAAGCATTCACTGGCACACATATAGTCCTACCTTTAATCCCTGCCATGGTAGACTGGTTCTGTTGAAGTACATCAGCACGTAGCCTAGTGACTCCATATCATCACGGCGACTGGAGATTGCAATAATGTTAGTTGTTGAGCACAAAAATTAGGCATCACAATGTCCAACATAGTGTGAAGGTTGAGTCATGGCAACTGGACTTCATCCGGTTGGTTTAACCTCACACCTGACTTGAATAGGCTCGTTAAGTGAAACAAAGGCTGGGGAGGGGTGTGTGTAGATGTACCAGCCCTACCCCTGGCAGCTCCTCCTGTCCTTTGTCCTTCAGATGAAGGTACACAGCTGATTCACAGGAGGATGGCACAACACAGAAGGAGCAACACCTCAGGGCCTGAATCAGCTGTGTACCTTCATCTAAAGGACAGATGACACTCATTTATGGACGAAAATGTACAAACACTGGATAGAGAAGACAGGTGGTTTGAGAGAGGAGTGAGGGAAGCTTTACATATGCAAATAAACAACCCCTCACTCAACAAAGGTGGAGGCCTCAGACACAACTTATCTTCAACCTACCATGCTACTCTTTCATCCATCCCCAGAAAAATCAGGCCCAATTCTCACGTGCTCCAGGTTGACCACACTTAAGGACCCACTTAATAGGGGCAAGAGGAGCTGCCAGGGGTGGGGCTGGTACATCTACCCACACCTCTCCCCGGCCTTTGTTTCACATAACGAGCCTATTCAAGGCAGGTGTGAGGTGAAACCAACCTGGAGAATAAATTTGTTGTTTTTTCCCTCAGATTGAAAAAGTTCTGTGGATGCAGAATAAAACGTCTCTACCTTAAAGAAAGAAGTCCAGTTGCCATGACTCAAACTTCAGACAACTTCACCTGGATGACTGAGAATCTTCACAAACAATGTCCAACATAATAAAAATTAAACAGTAGATACTTTTATTTCTATTACTGTATGTAATTAAAACAATAAATACAATGGAACCTTTGATTGCAAGCATAACTTGTTCCACAAATGTGAGCCAAAATGTATATCGCAGCGAATTTCCCCATAAGAAAAAACGGAAATTCAGATGATTTGTTTCACAACCCACAAAAATATATGCATAAAAAATACTGCAAAATATAAAGTAAAACCACTCAAACCAGGATTTGCTTTCTGGACTGAAATGCCCCGCCCAGCCCACTTTCACTACTCT
Organism: Ctenopoma multispine; assembly: GCA_034779795.1. Lineage (NCBI taxonomy): Eukaryota > Metazoa > Chordata > Actinopteri > Anabantiformes > Anabantidae > Ctenopoma > Ctenopoma multispine. The sequence goes on from JAUYWH010000002.1 coordinate 79,655, forward strand.
TGTTGATGGAATCTGTTTGTGTACTTTTGCTGCAATTATTGTGCAAATGCAAATATTTAGACATCCCTCACGCAGCACATTTACAATATAATTTACTGTTCTGACCGATCCTGACTAATCATAAATAATTAATGACGTTACCAATGTTGTGACACCGGCAGAAATGCGCACAGAAGTTCTCACTGTGAAGTTGTTTTATACGTAGGGCCCTATGATTTCCGCGATGCGGAAAACGCTAACTACTAAACGCTACTAAACGCTACTAACAGATCAGATTTGTATCCAGGTGTTCCCTCTGTTTATCTATTTAATAAATTTTTTATGTTTATTTCAAATGCGAAGCACTTCTATTTTACAAAAGAAAGACTGTTTATTTTAATGTGAAATATATGAGGTCCTTTGTTTTTTGTCTTTGTTGTAATTTATATTTTTGTCATTTACAGGTTGAAATGCATTAGCAAAACAGTGGGTGTTCTGCTGAACCCCAGCACTGCATACTGCTCCGTATTGCAAGACATCGCTTGTTACTCCAGTTAAAATGTATTAATATTTTTGCTTGTCTTGCAAAACACTCGCAGACCAAGTTACTGGCAATCTAAGGTTCCACTGTAAGCTTGTAAGGCAAGAATAATTGCAACTCAACTTTTATGTGATTCTGCTCAATTGAGAAACCAGTTCCTGTTTTTAAAAGCCAACATAAAACCACTTTAATAATTAACTTGATTTAGAGAAATATATCTCTAGAAATCAAGATGAGAAAGAAAAAGCACAACTTATCTTCTTATCATTTACTTCTACGGTAAATTTGTGGACAGACCTCTGCTCAATGCCCAAGTGTGCATTAATGGAGGCATAGCGTGCTGTGCCAGTCAGATTCTTGTCTTCTCTGTAGGGGATGTGCTGCCGTGTCCGGTTGTCTCGGTACTTCTTCGCCAAACCAAAGTCAATAAGGAACAACTGACAGAGAGGGAAAAAACACATGGTGGTTATCAGACAGTGATGGCCCATCCCCTATGAACATGTACAAAATTATTTCAATGTACTTTCTTTATTTAAAAGACAACATTAGCTGACTCCTGCTGTAAAATACAAAAGTCAAAAGCATTGGACTGACTGAGGAGATCCTTGCATCTCTTAGTAGCAGTAAAAACAGAGGAATACAAAAACAAATTATATTCCATTACAACACACTGTCATTAGGTTGTGATAACATACTCAAATAAAACAACTAAATATCACAGTCTGAAAAGCAGTACACAATTCTTATAATTGATTGAGCAGCAGAACACAATTAGCTGTATGCTGACCCACACTAAGCAGTCCAATTTCTGTTCCCTGTGATTAACTGTATGAGTTTCTTGACCAATTAAGCAGCTGCTTTCCTGAAGCTATGCTGCCCTTCGTTGGACCTTAAGTGCACTCAAGTCACCCCTCCAGCCCCACACTTAACAAAACAACTATTTGAAATAATCACTTCATTCAGCATAACATAGTTCAACAACAACAAAACAGCCTGAGGGCTCTAACGTCATGTTGTCCTGTTTCAACTTATCCAGCTGCATACCTCTACAGTAAAGACAAGCCCTGCCATGATCCATAGTAGATGCTTGCCAAAGCAGGCACTGTCAAAAAGCAATGTGTACCTAGAGTAAGATGTTTGTGTAAAAAAATAAATAAATAAATACAGACTTAAACTGTGCAGCAGGAAGGTTTTATTTGATTAGTTTATTTTTCAGTTCATACTATAGCTAGTAAAAGGTACACTAGCAGGCTAATACAAGATATTTCGTAATCTTTAACCTGTATCCAACCTGTTTGACAATATTGATGTTTTACCCACTTATTCTAGTGTCCCAATTACTTTTAATATATTGTGCCATGTTGTTGCTTGTGTAGTTGTTGCAGCTTAACATAACAAAATCCGCATTAAAGTCTTTTTTAAACAAACCTTGACACCAGAATTCCACTGACCTTTAAGTTAAAGACCACAATAAATGCTGACATGACAAGCTACACTGAAGAAAAATGCTTTGAAAATTCAACTCTTGGACAAAAAAAACCTACGAAGTAGTGTTACAATGAACTACAAGTAAAACTATGCAATCATATTGTACACATCCTACTGCCATATTTTATGTCCACAATGTGCCATGAGCAAATGTGACCACAACAATCAATCTGGAATAACTGCTTAAACATATTTTAGTGTAATTAGGACAATTATTTAGATACCTCAAACACATCACCATACTATAAAGTCAATTAGCTTAAACAACTGTTCAGTGATTCACTTATTACTTCAAGTAATGGTTTGGATATTCATATATATTTTTTTTTATTTACACCTGTTAGTTTCAAGCCTTTTATAGATTAAAAATTTCTGTATAATTTAGGCTGAACTAATAGTGCCGCTAATGGGTACTTGAATTTGCACAATCAACTAATCATGTACCAAACTTGTAAAATTGACAATATGACAAAACAAATCTCCAGTTAATACTTAAACTGAAACAAAACTTAGTCAAAAATAACCTAATCAATCCAGGTTCTGGTAGGAGAAGCAGCAGCAGCTAATGTGGCACGTGGTATATAAATTGGGCTGGGTATAGTCTTAGGAAGAGAGTATTATGACTAACTTTGTTGCACAACTGCCACCAAATTTAATTTAAATCCATTTTTATTTAAGGTATATGGTGTCAGAGTTGTGAAGGTTTATACTAACCAACTGTTTGGTGAAATCTCTGTGCTAATTTTAGTAATGATGAATAAATCTAACCAACAAACCACCATGGACTTTTTAGACTGGATATTAACTTATTAAGTGGAGCTGGGTTAGACAGATGTAGTAGTAGATTTAAAAAAGTTGTTTAACTCACATGAGTTTAAAGTAGTCTGAATATTACGGACACGATTCCTTTTATAGACGTAAAGATTTTAATGGCCTTGTTCCTTCTTAATCAGATATTATGCATTATTGTACTTTAACCTACAGCTGATACTGTCTTCCAATCCCCCTTCAGATATTCACGTATTTCCCACAAGAATACAAATGTGTCACCATTATGGCTACCCCTAGGGTATAAAGTGTTAAATATTATTGAATATTTTTAATGTGAGCCTTAAATCTTATATGACACTGCATGTTAAACAATTGTACCAAAAGTACCACTATTTTTTTGCACTGCACTACACTGTACTGCACTACACTGTATTGCTACTATATGCAGCTTTGAGCTCATTCAGGGCTCCTTCACGGAGTTAAGACATACACATTAAATGTAAATTTCAGAAAAATGCAATTTCTTTCTGATAAGATGTTCAGTGTTCAGCATCAGTATAACTAAAAAAAAAATAAAATATTGCTTTCACATTGTTTAATATTAGTCAGCCAGCCTGCTATCTAATAAGGCAAAAAGACTACAGTTAAAATCAAAAGCAAAAAAGCTCCTTAGCTTGGAGATCAAGTTTAAGTATAGGTTAATATTACATTTAAAATGATATGTTCAATTAATCACTCTTAATACAAAGTTTTTAAATAAATATTTTTACTACTCTCAGGTCAATGGCACTAAAGAGACAGGAACTGAATTTTTATGTAAGTAAACTATTCAATTAGAAGGAGTGAGACCCCTTGGTACAGCAAACGGGGACAATTACTACTCCCCTGGCACTTCCACTGTAAGGAGGAGTACTTGGATATGAGTAAAAGATGGTCTGACTTTAAATCCTGTGTAGTTATGATTGCAAAGCGACAACTGCTGTTGTGAGGCAGCTGGTGTTGTGGTAAAGGTCACACCTGGTTTAATCCTGAGAAAGATGGGTCCTGAGAAGAGCTAACAGCCAAGCTTCTTTTCCTCTTCCCCACTGACGAGTCTAAACACTAGGGCAGACAGTAGAGGGGCAGGGGTCAAAATCACACAGCCTCTATCCACCTTCAGTCACAATTAGTATGAGTACAACAGGCACTTCGGGTTGTATCCACATGGTTTGCTCCCTATAACCAAGTATCCTGTACAGCTAGGATGGCAACTCCTTCTGTACAAATAAGACTGAACCTACATAGACAAAGAAACCCACTTTAAATCTTTGTCGTACAGATATGATCATTCTGGCCATCAATCTTGAAGAAACCATGTGACTGCAATTTTCTTCCATCAGGCCAACCATGGAAAGATCAATGCTGTACAACAAGAAGCCAAGCGTATGACTGGATACAAAGATATTTACACTTCAGTATCATGTCCAACAGAGACAAAGGCCAGTGCAGACAGGCAACACAGTGGCTCAAGACTGACCTGGGAGGAGGGGGGGCAGACGGAAATAGAGCACTATATGGCAAGAACCCATGGTTGTCTATTCTCCACCAGCAAGACTATAAACATGTAAAAAAAATACTAAGAGTGCTTTTACAAGCCTACAGTGAATGTGTAGGGTTTGTGAACTGTGAACAGTTTTTCCACAGGCCACCACTGCCCTTGTGTGATGTAAATCACGCACAACTAAACAGATGAACACTTGATTAAATCCGTATTAGTCCTGGGTTAGTATTTAAGAAAATATGGCAGGCCAGGTCTAAAAGTAAACTATGTTAGACTAAAAATACCATGATCTCTCAGGTACTATACGTAGTTAATTAAACTTAAACTTTAATTTAAAGTCAACATATAATGGAATTATTTTTTTGCAGTTTTCTACTGAACACCCCTACACTGAATTTGAAATTGAACACACCAATTGTGACCAAGGTCAGGAATTCAGCTTTGGATTTCCATACACACACTATTATTATTCCTATCGGTTGCGGGGCTCCTAAATGATGATATATAGAAATAATTAGAAGCATAAAGACTTAAAGTCAAAGTCTGGAAGCCATGGGCACAACCAAATCCTGACTTTCCTGAAAGCAGCTGCTGTTTGTTCATCTTTCTGCCTTCAGTCGAGTCAGTTCAGTAACCATGCTCTGCTGGATTGAGATCAGGTGACTGACTTGGCTCCTGGGTAGCTTTTTCTTTATGCTTTGGGTCATTATCCATCTGCAATATAAAGCAACGTGGAAATAATTTTGTCATACACTTTAGCTTGCCAGTTAATTTATTCTTTTTAATGTTCCAAACTGTTGTTTGCCACTCCCAATGGTTTTACTATCTCTGTGAGGAGTTACTGCTTTTACAGCCTAATTATGGCTGAATGGCCTTCACCACTTAAATAGACACCACAACCAAATGCAAATGTGAAACACAGAACCACATGCAGGTCTTTTCTCTGCAACGGTACAGCCAAAGTTCTGACTTGAATTGGCAAGAGAGATTATATTTCTCCTAAATTAGCTTCAATTCCTTGGCTACCTGTAAAATCTACAATAGATTTTAAAATCATTCTCACATACAAAGCACTTAAGGATCACGTCCCATCATATTTAAAGACCTCATAAAACCATATTAACCTAGCAGTGCAGTTCACACTCAAAGTACTGGTCTACTTGTGGTTCCTATAGTTTCCAAATGCAGAATGGGAGGCAGAGCCTTTAGCTATTAAGCTTCTCTCTCACTTCCAAACTGTTCTGTAAATCCGACTTCAGGGGAGGCTTCAATGTGTCTCCACAATGTTAAACTGTATGATGCATATATCTACCAACAATATTTTTTAAAAGTTACATACCGTAGTTTTAATTACAATAAATTTTCCTTTGCTCATTTTCATAATAATTCATAAAATAATTATTATACAGAACAGATTATGCAGTGACCTTTTGCCATCACTCTCGGAACATGGGATTTAACAATGCTGCAAACTGTTTCTTTGCCTGGAGGAAATCCCACAACACGTGCTCCTTCTACACTTACGACAAAGTTGCACATCTCTCTGACCCATAATAGTCATGCTCAAAACCTCCAGTCCATGGTTGGTCAAAACACTGTCAGCACTCTGATAACATGCATTGAGTGCGATGTGCAAATTACCTTCGCTATATAGGCTACTCTATGTGCAAACTGAAAAGATCATCTTGTCTGCCAGTGTGAATGTGAAGCCACACAACATGCTTTCTTGTAAAGCAAACCACAGCAATAGCTAAAGCTAAGCTAGCTAAACAACACAGTCATGCACATGAGGTCAAATACAAGACTGGACAAAGGAAATTAATATGCCCACTCACTACCACCAGGACAGCCAGATGAATTATGCAAAGTTATGGTACATTGCTCTGTATGTTATCACATGTCAAAATGACAGATGACCTTCATTGTTAAAAATGTATGTCAATGACAGTCAACACTCTGTCAAGGCAACATACATTAGATCCTCTTACACCAAGATAAAAATACTGTCGAAGATGCTGCAGTTAAATATGTGTGCCATATCATGACATCCTTGCTATTTCTTGGAGCAGTGCGATTAATGGTCCTGCCAGGCTACATGTCGTGGTGTCCTTGGACAAAACACTAAAAATCGGTGGTAGAGCCGACATGTACCATCTGTCTGGCAGCTGTCCAACAACAATTTGTGCAAGGGGATTAATAAAGTAGGTCATAATTATATTTATATGGGGAAAATTTTCATTTTGTAATATCAATTTGTAATATCTGACAAGTGACACAATAACCTATGACACATTTACAGTCTTTAGCACTCCCAACAAAAACACAAGCTCAGTGTCAAGGAGCAAGAGCAGCATGTCAGTCTCTGATGATGGTGATTTAGTACCTTGGGGGAAAAAAAAAGAAAAGGAAAAAAAAAAGCTACTTTAATAGTATGGAAATTTTCTCCAGGTAGATTTCTCCCAGAAAGTACATGTGCTTAACAAAAGACTATAGACTGCTAAGTGAGGGAGAAGCACCTACGTTTTCTGGCAGCAGTTGAGACCTTTGGGCACCAAGTCTCTCCTGTACTAAGGAGAAATGAGCTGCTGTTTGCGTTCGTGTGGTCAAACCACCTGCCACTATGTATTAAAAATGCATTTGAAAGGAGCCATCAGGTCATCAGTGGTTATCAGTTTAAGTGAACGTACAATATTCTGTGCTACAGTGGCGTTCGAAAGTTTGTTCTGTAATTCTACAGGAAAATATCAAGGTGAATTAAAGCTAAAACAGGAAGTAAACAATGCAGCAACATGAGAACTGTAAACACACACGTCATTCTACATAAAAATGATAGAATAAAATTTAAAAAAAAGAACAAAGTGAAAAAGTGACAAAGACAAAAAGTTGACAGAATAAGTTGAAAAAAAGTTCACAAAAACAACATTGACAAAATAATCCGTTTACAAAGAGAAAAAGAACAAAATGACAAAAAGTTGACCAAAGAAATCTGATGTCAAATGACTATTGCTATTTTTATAAATATCCAACTTTTTTTCAACCAGATTTAGAGTGTTCAGAAGAAGGCTCTTATTGTGAAAATCAGACGGCTGACTCGCCGGTGGAGTCAGGAGTGTGAAATGATCATCGATTAAGTAGTAGACAAAGATCCATGAAGAAATAAAGCAAATAGAAATGCAGAGTCATCTTTAGGAACATGTAGTGATTGGGTTGTGTTTGTGCATGCATAGGCTAGCATGTCTGACACAAGTAGTAATAATAGAACTACTGGTGAAGCCATTTGAGAAGATCAATATAGATACAGAGATCAGATAGTTCCACCAGATACAGAGTAGTAATAAGAGGTCAGCACTAATGTAATGGATTACAGTCAGTACTAATGTAATTGATGAGTAGACACACAGACACACACACACCTCTCAATCTGTCTACAAAGAGAATTCAGGGAGGAATAGCTCCACAAAACAGACTCAGCACCTGAAGCCTTCACCAAGGACACTCGTATCTTTTTGTGGGAAAATTCACAGAAATTAGGGTTTGTGGCGATTTACAAATAGAGATCATCTCTAATTTGGAGGAAACTTGGGAGAGAAATTTTAACATGGAATGTGCAGCTTAGATGGCACTCTGTCAACAGTTGGCCATGCCATTCAAAAACCAAGTCATGTCACTATGAGAAGCATGTCTGGAAAGACGACAAGTTTTCCTTCTCTTTTACGTATAATTTGTTTAAAAATGACAACAGTTGACCAACAAAAAAAAGCAAAGTAGCAAAAAAGTTGAAGAACAGACCTGAGTGGTAGTGAGATCACACACTCTAGCTGCACCAACATTCCGCAGTACCAGGGCTGATAGTGAAAAAAATTCTAAAGGTTAACACACCGCAAGCCGCGCAAATTGTTTCGAATCATTAGTTTGGGTAATATCTCCACTATACAGAAGGGTGATAAGGTCACATTAAGGAAATGAAACCATGTATTTGTGTGCTTTTAGTACATTTTCCTGTTTTTAGTGTTTTTTAATCCCTAACATTACATATTTCTACAGTCTGCTCTTGTTATTACATCTCACATTAAATCAGAGGAAGCCTAAACTTTCCTGTATCTTGATCTTTGGGTTGAGGGAGCACAGCGAGGCAGTGTTAACTTCATTTTACGACGTCTCTAAATGGACAAACAACTCTACATACAATGGTTTTGTTTGCTTAGTATCAGTGGTACAGTTTAACTATGATGCGCCGCGGTCGGTGTGTGTTTTTTATGCTTTAAAAATCATATTCCCGACACCCGCTAAGTCAGTTGACGAGTTCATTCCGTTGGGGGGGGCGGGGGGCGCACCTTGTATAATGGTAGGGGAAACACTGCTGAAGCTTAGGTTGTAGCTTCCAGCTGTATGTAGAATAATTTCCTGAGAGTTTGTAAAAGGATCCATATGAAACATCTCCACAGTGAGAACTTCTGTGCGCATTTTTGCAGCTGTCACAACATCGGTAACGTCGTTAATTATTCATGATTAGTCAGGATCGGTCAGAACAGTCAACGATATTGAACGCTGTTCTCACGTGCGGTGTCTAGGATGTCTGCATATTCACATTTGCACAATAACACTGCAAAGCTACACAAACAGATTCCATTAATGAGAGATGTAATTGATGTACGGTGGCCAGGGAGTTTTCAGTCCAGAAAACGCCAGGTGAATAGAGAATTTTCTAATCCCAGAAAGTTGACGCGCGTCAATGTGTGTGTTCTCTCATTGAAAACAATGTGCGCAAATGGTTTGATGCGCGTGAGATACTTCCAGTGTGTTGGCCTTAAGCCTGAACGTTTTTTCCATGTTCACAGACATGTGTGAACTGGGAAGTGAGCAGGGGTGGAGGTGCCATGTATGCAACACACTTAACACAACATGTTGGCCCCTGGGCCCAGGTATATAAAAAGCCTGTGTTTGACCCTGATCATCATTATTGTCAAGCGGGGTCCAGGGGTGTGGTCCCCTGTGAGAAAACTTCTAAAAATAGCCCCTTAAATTATAGATTCTGGTGAATTTGTGAAAATAAATGGAAAACATTCAGACATGAGATTAACAAACCCAGTATAAGCCAGTATTACAGTAGCATCTTTGTGCAGAGAACCAGAGCTCTTGGAAGCCTGGGCCTGGTAGACCTGTTCAGTAATCCATCCCTGCTTTTAACTAGTCACTTACCTGCCTACCTACTTCTTGTATAGCATACTGAAACTACAGTACTACAGCGTACCAAGAAAGTTCAGTAGGTGGCTATTAAACTACTCCAAACCAAACTAGGAATTAATTAGTAGCCTTTGAGATAGCTTGCATGCTGCCACGAGACAAACAGTTGTGCGAGGACGGGTTTATCGTCTGCTAATTTCTTACATAAAGTGTCGAGTAGATGAGTGATGGTAAATGACAGGACAAGCTCAGCAATGAAGGAGCACAAGCGAATTTTTAGCCACGCCATCCGTCACTGAGGGTGGAATATCTGCCGTGGCTGTTCCCCCAGGGACACATGAGGTGTGCTCGGACTGCTGCTTTATGATTAGGGTCTAATTCGTACCATGACAGCACTTTTTCCCCCTGCTTGTTCCATATAGCACTTTCTTGTGCACAAAATGCAAAAGCATGCTCCTGTTTACCGGAGTTTTTGGCACCAGCTTCCAAAGGGGTTTTCGTCGCTACCCACCTCCTCTATTCAAGCTCAGCGCCATTTATTCCTTATGCCTTTACTGAGACATCTTTGGTGTCTTGCCCTGGCTTTATAAACGTGCTGTCCATGACTTATGGTTTGGGTTGCCAGTATGGGAAACACGAAACACATTCACTTGTGGAGCGACTGCTGCCATCTGTACCAATCTGTTTGGCAAAGACCCAAAGCTCACCCCTACCCTATTTCTGATTGGCTTATTGGCTAGTAGGCCTATTCTTACTGTGGCTGAGAGTGAAACTTGCGCTCTGAGCTGCGCCCCTCAGGTCAACACAGTTTTATTTTCCAGCCACGTCGGTACGCTGGAAATCTGGCGTGGCGCCGTAATACTATCAGCCCTGCAAGACACACTGATAGAAAAGTTGAAAACCTATCAAAAATCACCAACAACGTGAACTGCTCAAACTCAAAAAGTATAAAAGATACAAAGAAGCCGACTTAAATGGACAAAGTTTCGCATTTCTAGACTTGCTTAAAGTTGAAATGACGATTCTACAAAAAATAATGCTGACACAGGAAGATGATTAAAAGAGGAAAGTTGATGTGAAGTTCCTCCTATATAAAACCATTAAAAAAAATTTTGAAAAACGAATAAAAGAAAGTATAAAAGAAAAGTAACAGCACACATGTCCTAAAGAAGACACCTTTTTGAAGTTTGAACAAACGTTCAATGTGTCACATCACAACTTTGGTGGCAAAAACTGTGCTTAATAATAATAATAATAAAGAGCAAAGAGTAGTTGCCAGCCCCCCCACAATAAGAAGATTACTTTGGCTTCAATCCCTACAACATGCAGACAGAAGTAATGTCATCCAACACAATAGGACCTAACTGTGGGATGAATACTCCTTTTTCTTCTGCAATGGAACCGTTTGGAACAGATCATCTATTGTTCTTTGTTTCAAGAAACTGCAATTCATATTTTTATGTATATTTTATTTCATTATGTAGGCACTCAAACCATCAGTATTTTCTTTACCTAATGGGCTTATCTAGAGGCACAATTACACAGAAATTACATTAAATACAAATCAGAATTTTGACATACCATGCCTAAGTACTAACCTTGTCCTTCTGAGGATACATTTACTGCCTACTACTTCGGTAAATGAAGACACTCACTGTGTCCAAGGGTCCTGACAACACTAAGCCATCCTCCAAAAACTAAAAAGCTGACTGACTGAATACATTAACATAATTACGAATTTGACTAACATAAGCCCTTTACTTACTTTGGAATGAAATCACTCTCAAAACAATTCAGTTACATTTATTTCATTAGTTTTGAAATGTAACATGTTAGACTGAATATTTGCTATCAATAAATAAATATTTGTAACAAAACTTACTCCAGTTGCCATGACTCAATCTTCAGAGTACTTTACCTGGATGACAGAGAATCTTCACAGACATATTTGTAACAAAAAAAACAAAACAAAAAAAACAGGGCTAATGTCAAGCAAGAAATAATGTTCGACTGTGGCTGCTAAACACCTGCTCTGAATACAGATTCTTTAGGAAGCTCGTAAAATATACACCCCGTGTTTAACCAAATGTTGCCTGTCTGCAAGGGCTCCAAATAATGGCACACAATATGCTATTTTGAAGTCAGGCAACTAGTTTATAAACACTGATCAGATACAAACAAATGCAGGGAGAAAACAAGTAGAGTATTATAGTTGTGTAGGCAACTAGAAAACCAGCAACACTGTCCACCATGCAGTATCACGTCTTCAGCAATAATCTGGTATAAAGAAACTGCAACACCATCTTGCAAAGTGGTAAATAAAATATTTTGGTAAACAGACTTTTTTCTTTGTTTACTATTGTTTTGATGCAGTATTGTTATAAACACTCGATTAAAATGTATTTTGTTTATCTTCCTCTGTCTCTCTCAAGCAGAGGAAGGTTTGTTCATGTGTAAATTCAGATGGCTATATATAGTTCCTGTGACTCAACTTGACCGCAATTGTAATTGCCAATTCTGCTCTCATTGGATAATTGACAATTGTCATTGTGAAATAAATATGCCATGAAATAAAAAAGCGCTACATGGGAGAAAAAGGCAATGAAATACATAAGGCCTTCAAATAGAAACTGCATGTCAGTTTTGCTATCTACAAGATGGGCAGTATCTCCAAACCGCACTGATTGCAGACAGAACCTTTCAAGTCCAAGGCCATTTTTGCTCTAGCATTTTCTATTTCTACAGGTAACTATGGGAAAAGCCTGTGGAAAACAGTGCCTATAAAAAGCATTCACCCCCTTGGAAAGTTTCACCGTTTTCTTTGAATGATGGTGGATTTAATTTGACATTCACAAAAAACATATAGGCATCTATGATGTAATATAAATAAAAAATAGGTGACTGCATAAAATTTACTCACTATATAAAATAACTTACCAAAATCATCATTGGTGCAGCACTTGGTTTAAAAATAAAAGTGATCTGTCTCTCTCTCAAAAAAAAAAAATTATATCTACACACATTTTTCCAATTTTTCACACACAAGGGGGTGCCCTGCCTCCCCAACACATTTCTTTTCCTATAGAACAGGTCTGTATGCTGTTCTTTTATTGAGCTAACAAAACAGCCTCATGTTATTTATCTCATTTATATGATGGTGTAAATGGTCACGTTTACAATTCTCTATTCTTCTCTACGCGCGCACACAGCTGTACACACACGGGACATATGACTTTTAAAGCATAAAGACCAAAGGGGGTGTATACTTCTTATAGGAATTGTATGACAGATAATCCTGATGCTACCAATATATAAAATCTACATTTCAGTGTCAAGATAGCTTGAGTGCATACTTTTAAAATGAAAAAAATCTTGTAGAGTTAGCACCATGAATTTCCAATGAAGGAGTAAGTGTTATACCTTGTTTCCTTTTTAGATTTTATTAAAGGCAAAAACTATTAATTATTGATGTTGTGTTGAGGCAATATAAGATTGAGGTCAGTCGTTTAAACAATCGTCAGTTGTTTAATTAACAACATACATTTAATAAACAATGTAAGCTTAGAAAAAGACCAAGTAACCAATTACAATTTGCTTGTAAAAACCACCGTGACCGTGGGTTAAGTCAGTTATGAAAAGGTTCTTTTAGAGGTAATAATTATAAATATCGCATAACTAGGGACAGATCAATATGTGTAGATCAACTAGGAATCAGGACTGTGGCTACAGTCCTTCATACTTAGACTATTTATATGCAGTGTACAATTACCTTGTTACAGTGACGGCCGATGCCCATGAGAAAGTTATCTGGTTTGATGTCTCTGTGGATGAAGTTCTTTGTGTGTACATACTCAATTCTGCTGATCATCTGAAGATGAAAAGAAGTCATGGTTAAATACATAAAGTAAAGGTAGATAAACATTTCCTTGCGTTAAATCAATACAAATATGGTTGTGGTGGTGTATGTTCCTTCATGTACTAGTTATACAGAATATTACAAGTAATAGAACCCCGGTAAAAGCGACAGTGTGTGTTTAACAAGCAAAACTAAGCAAAGCAGACGAACTGTACAACTCTGGAAATTCCCAGCAGCAACAGTTTGTTTTCCTGTGGTGATCACAGTAAACAGAAATACAGCAATACAGCATTTAGTATTTTACTATTTACAGTTAAAAAGTAATTCATCAGGAATATACGCTTAACCCTTAGGCGTCAGTTTAATTTACTTTCGCCAAAAATTTCCAGAGTGATGCCTGAGGGTTAACTAACTTGACTGGCCAAAGCAGTGCTTTGCTGCACTGCACACAGTATGCAAATAAAACTATTTGCACTCATCTCCAGACGGCACAATGAAATGTAATACATTTTACAGATTGTGGGGACCTGGAGTACCCATGGGAAACCCAAGAAGAGTGCTACCTATTTCATCAAAGACAAAGTTGGCATGTTTGACCCAGGAGTTTCTTGCTGAGAGCTAGTCTGACCCAATGACTTTTATTTAGTCATTTCCCTTAGGTACATTCATTTCTTTGGGAAACTGCATAGAGGTGGATGTGTGTATATGTTAGCTACCTGGTCTGCCAGCATGAGAACTGTCTTCATGGTGAAGCGGCGAGAGCAGAAGTTGAACAGGTCCTCCAGACTGGGCCCAAGCAGGTCCATGACTAGGACATTGTAGTCCTTTTCTTGGCCATACCACCTGGTGACGATAGTGATACAAAATATTTATTGTTTTTTCTATGCAACATTACTAATCCCTAGAAGCAAACTATTTTGGTCACCCACGCAGACAGCTCATAGCCGTCCAAAATCGCAATATAACAGTCTGGAAGACAGAACAAAACAAAATAACTCTGCTACAGAAACATAATGTGTGTCAAGTAGGGAGGGAGTTTATCAACTTATACTATACTTAGATCCTTTTTTAAATATCTCATTATTGTTTTTACCTTCATTGTAATATGTTGTCTAAATACCTTTTACATTCATTTAGCTTAAGACCCTACGAAAAACATTTAAACCCTACACCTATGGTAGAGACATCCCAAACCTATGTCCTGCTCTGAAGTAGGAGTATTTTTATTCCTCAGTTAACGCTCAGTGCAATTCCAATCAGTTATTCTTAGATACTTGATAAATCCAGGTTTTTCCCTTGCTTGAGAACTAACACCAAGTTTTCCACAAAACTGATATTGTCACAGAAAGTGAAGGGGGGGGGGGGTGCATGCCTTAAAGTGCACATTAGCCTAGCTTTAAGATTTTATGGATTAAAATGGTCGGGAATCTAATCCTCTGTCTAAAATGAGCAGCCTATGGGACTGCGTTTTTTGAAGTCTTGTCTACTCACTTTAACATAGGTCACTGTAGGCAGATGCTAAGCAATCCCTGTTCTTCTTCAAGTTAGGAAAACTAGAATCCAACAAATAGTACTCAGCTAGGAGTGGAAATTTGCACCACTGCTGATCGGCTTAGAATTAGGCAACTCAGATTGAAATGCCACTTAACTATCATACCTGATGAAGCTTAAAACTAGCCCATTCCAATCTCCAGCACATTGATTGGTGCATTTTTTATTACAGCTAACTGAACTTCAACAGTAAAGATTAATTGCCACTCACTACTTTATAGTACCTTGTGGCAGAGTGAGACACTGTTGTGATGTATTGCGAAAAAACTTCTGCACCTTACCCTCTGATATACTGCCATTTTGTCTTTAAAATATACACAGAAAGCAAAAAAATATAGAATGCAATCTGTCAGTTGAGGTACTACTTTGTACTCACACACTGTCAGCATAATTCTCTAGGTCTGAATGTGCAAGGAATAAAGTGCTTCCTTTAAGTACTATATTTACAACATTAAAAAATGTAAACAGACCATTCTGAGCAGACCATGTGAAACACTCAAAAATACTGCATCTAACAGAGTTAGAGATGTGTGCATTGTTTCCAATGTGCATCGTAACATTGTGTTACATGTTGTGCACATTTGTTTTAATACTTATTTGAAAAAACATTCTGCAAGTGATTCCTAGAACTTTAGTGAGTTTGAAACAAAAGAGCAAGAATGACTGTATATGAAGTTAAGGCAGGTTGTAGCAAGAATGGGGGAGGGGCAGCAGGAAAAGCAGGTTAAACAGGTTGTAAAAAGAATGTGTGACAACATGCAGCCAGCATCAGTAGTACAAACAGTTTTAATGCTATACCGAGTACTCTAATATACTATAAACCCAGCTAATGTCTTCACATTTTCACACAAACATGCACAATTTGGCATTAAAGCCATGTGTTTCTATCCATAGAGTTTATCTTACAAACTAAGCCTAATTTGTAAAGAAGGTCTGAAGGTGTGTGTGTGTGCGCGTGTGTATCCGTGTTCAGAGATCAGGTGTTAATCATGTCACCACTAAATATCTCTACACAAAGTACACATTTACTAGAAAGATATACAACAGGGAAGTGAATAATTGTGTTTTATGTTTGGTTCTCTTTTAGTAAATTTTACAGAAATGTACTTTCTGCTAAAGCAATATAGTTGAGATTGAGAGTTGAGAAAATTACATAGCAACCAGAATACAATGTATAAATTTACCATTTTACTTATTATTCAGATGTTACATAGATTAAGATGTTTCTTGTATTCCTGCTAATGTAAATTTTTAGTCGCTAAATTTTTTTTTTTTTTTTTTGCACAGTCAAAAAGCGGTTCAGGGTGCATTTCACTGCGTGTTGGACTTGTATAACTATGTATGTGACAAATATGCATGTGACAAAAAAAGAATCTTGAATCTATACCAGAAAAATACTATATCAATATTAAATAGGTTGTCAGATGTTATCAACACAGAAACTAGCTGATCAAAGTCCAGTAGTCCTTAACAGATCTGCACTCTTACACCAAAAAGTATTTTCAGTAAAGTAAAATCATTTAATCTCTCTATGCAGAAACATTTAACCCTGTTTCAATTCACAGCAACTACCACACACAGTGCGCCAGAGGAGACAATTTCTACAAGTAGTGTCCCAGAGTGGATGAAGAAAGTAGAATAAACAAGATGCCAAACAGTATGGCATGTTATGTTCATAAGTAACATTACATACAAACGCAAATGAGAATACCACCAGGAAATTACACAGGCGATAGCAGCATTAACAAGAAAATCCTCTGTCCCTCAGTATGGGGCTATACTTAGGGGTATCACCATATTAAAAATGCATAGCGCATGAGTACATTATAAAAGAAAAAAAAACATCTAGAAAGTGTATACTAAATAGCAACACTGCTTTAATAACATTACAATTTGTACAGGGCAATCAATGTTTCTTGAACTTCCAGTTTTGTTAGTGAGAATTACTACTTTCATTCTCAATAGAGGCTCACTTTATTCCCCCTCACTAAACACAAATGCTACGAGAGGCAAATGTTGCCAGCAACTGCTCTGCTAAGGGAAACATAAAGGTTAAACAAATGCTATGCATACAAGAAGCATGGTGTGTTCAGTGCTTGTGATAAACATGAAATTAGGACATGGCTTGTGTATACTCAACCGATACTTTAACGCGACACGGTGTACCATGTAACCCCTTACTTAGTAAGACAAGGCCCATAAAAACCGAAATCACGCTGTAAAAACACGTTTTTATCGTTATGCTTGGATTGTTGTTTTCGCTTCTGCGCTCCGCCGCCATTTTCTGAAAGGGTAGAGGAAGACATGTTGGGAGCTAACACAACAAAAGAGGAGCGGCCATTTCCAACCATATAGTTGCCTTTCCTAACCCTGTTTTCGCAATAAAAGTGCCTGTCCGGCGTCTAAACACGGATGATACAAACCAACCGAAGTTTAAACTTTAAACTCAAAACAAGACGACACTTAAACGTTCGACAAAATAACATATCGTTGTTAGAACAAAGTAACATTTGCCTGCTTTCGCAGGCCTAATGCCAACAAGGTCGGTACCACTTCAGCATTAACGTTAGTTAATTTTCCCGTAAGAAAACACTGCCACGGCTATACAATCAATCATGAAATAAAATACAAATGTTTCACTCTGTGTAGCCAACTGTGGTACGACGTGAAAAGATTTCCCCTTACCTGATGTGTGGGATACCGACGCCACCTTGTAGGATTTTGTACAGCTTACTTTCGTATAACAATTGTGGATGTCTGGCTTTCTGTGACTCCAATTTTACAGCTACCTCCTGAAATTGACAAAAAAAGACTAAATATAGCGTTTATATTTCCATATTTATCGCTTCATTGTCCCTATGTCAGTTAATATGACATTAAAGACAAAGAAAGAAACATGACAATTGACAAAGAAAATTAACAATTTCAGTTAACATCCTGTAACGTTTTTCAGTTTTAGATTATGAGAAGGTAAAATACGTGTTAGTCAGCAAATATAGTGTTCTTGTAAAAACAACCTTCTTAAAGTGACGCCAAAAAGCGTGTAAATGTTGATGCAACAAATTACCTCTCCATTTGTGATATTGATGGCCAAATATATGTCGCCGAAAGATCCCGATCCAATTTTTCTGACAAGCTTGTATTTTCCACCGACTATGAATTCGGCCTTGGAGCCACTGCTGCTCGCCATAATATCCACCAAATGACAATTTCCACCTGACTGACTTTAGGAAATTCTGTGCGATAGCTCGATTGTTAGCAGAACATAAAGAGTCCCGTCAAACTAGCGTTGATAAGGATAACTGCACTGACAACCTTCTCCCAGGAACACGAATGTCGTGTGTACAACAAATTATATATACCAAAACGAATCCTGAAATGCTTACGGCCTTCAACAACCACCCAGCTACCTCGAAGTAGCAGCTAGTCAACCAACATTGGCTAACGTTAGCATCAAGCTAACCTGTCGTAAAAACCGTCGCGGAAAAAATGTCCACTTCTCCTCAGCACTGAGGAGCAAAAGATGCCGTTTAAATTACAAATCCGATGGTATTGTTGTTGATATTCAGTCGTCCCACCGTTTTCGATCACCTTCTGAGGTCGTAACCATATGTACAAAGCGGAACCCACTCACTCCGCCATCTTGTCTTCTCTACCCTTTCTCTCAGCTGCTTGCCGTTGGGGGCGATTAGCTAAGGTTAGATATCTCATGACCACTTCACGTACTGTTGGAAAAATAGGATCATATAGTATGGCACATGCAAATCTGATTTGGACTTGGAATTCCTCCCTCTATATATTAGCCAGTACAAAATATCCCATTGCCCAATCAACACATTCAGTTAAAATACTTTACTATGGAGTAAGTTTCGGTTAATAGAGTACTTAGTAAGTATATAGCATACATTGTCTTTTTTGTCTAAGACTTGTTTCCTGTGTCACAGGGCACCATTCTAATGTCAACCAGTGTCAAATGTGAATAAATAATAAATGTGAATACCACCAAATGGTTCCAGCGACTATGTTCAGGATGTATGTTCTCCTAAAAGTGACCCTTCTACCAAAACCCAGTCACTTTCATCCAATGGCATTTTTTAATTATTGTGACAACACATCAATCTAAAGGCTTGGTTACACTTATATCTGAATGATTAGTACGCCTTCAGTTAGGCATGGACACAAACCTTTATCTCTCGGCCAGTTATACATTTGAATAAAAAATTAAGAAAAAAAAAAGTCAGTCTCTTTAAGATTAAAATCAAACTCAATTTTTCTCTAATTTCAACAATAACAGTATCTTTAACTTAGTAAGACAAACTAACATAGTAGTAAAGCTATCCATAAATTAATATTATAAAGTATAAACACTAACAGACTGAATGTTTAAAATAAAGTCTACATTGATGTATATCTCAATACACTTGTTAATAACTACTACTATCTACTATCTACCACAAGTAAAGCTAATCTGGGCTAGTTTGACAAAGGCTAGCAGTGAGGCTAACCTTCTTGGAATAATGTCTGAACATTTCCATGTTGGAATTGCAAAAGATATTGTTGTTCCCATAGTGCTTGAATGCTGTATTAGGGCAGAGATTACGCTGACGTAGGCATGTTGCTTTAGGCGCAGGTGAGAAAAATAATTGCAATCCAGAAAGTCTACATTGAGCAATAGCTCTACTCTGAAGGTTTATCAGAATCTAGCACACAGTATAGCGGTTAGCAAAAATATGAGGCTGGGTTACAATCAAGACAGGCCAAAGGTCAGAGCTCATATATTTGAGTACCACATACCCCAGGAAATCTGACCCAGTGCCAGAAAGAAAGTATATTAAAAAACCTTTAAATATTGACTAAGAGTTAGGCTTTAATTGTAAAATTTAACTCCCAATTCAGTTAATTTCAATTTAGTTTATTTACCAGTCAAAAGTCTGGACAGACTTTCTCCTTCAGTTGTCGTTTTGATTTATTTTTAATATTTTCAACATTACACAGTAATACTGAAGACATTCAAACTATGGAATTATGTAATAATAAACAAATAGTGTAAAATAACCCAGAATATCTTTTATATATTTGATTCTTCTGCTTTGATGACAGCTTTGCACATTCTTGGCATTCTGTCAGTCAACCTCATGAGGTAGTCACCTGGAATTGCTCTATGATCTTAAAGGAGTTCCCAGAGGTGTTGAATGCTTTTCTTTCACTATCCGGTCCAACTCATCCCAAACCATCACAACTGGATTTATATCAAGTGATTGTGGAGATCATCTGATGCAGGTCTCCATCACTGTCCTTCTTGGACAAATAGCTCTTACACAAAATAGAGGTGTAGTTGGAGCCATTGTCTTGTTGAAAAACAAATGATGGCCCAACTACACCACAAACCAGATTGGATGGCATGTCAGTGCAAAATGCTTTGGCAGCCGTGCTGATTAAGTGTGCTCTCAAGTCATCAACAATGTCACCAGCAAAGCCTCCTTTTTTTACTAAGCAAGTTTTTACATGTCTAAGGTAATAGCATAGTTGGAGCAGATGTGATACATTCATTGGAAAACAGCTTCTCTTTGTGTTGTTTTGTCTTCTTCCACCTCTTTGCCTTTCATACCCAGCCAGGTCACGTTGGATGGGATGTTTTTCCTCCTCTTCCTCCCTATTAGCCAAATTATAACAAAAGCCATCTCAAGGCGCTTTACATAGCAAGGTTAAGGACTTTCCAAAATATAAGTATATATAGAACTATATAGAAAACCCAACAGTCCCACTTGAGCAAGCACTAGGCAACAGTGGAGAGGAAAAACTCCCTCTAACGGAAGAAACCTCCTGCAGAACCAAGGTCATGGTGGGCAGACATGTGCCTCGACCGGTTGGGGTGAGTGAAAAGAGGAGAGAGAAAAGAACAGCAGGCAACAGAGATCATAACAGCAACAAGGAGCAGCAGATGAGACAATTGGCAGGTTGGTAGGACCAGTGACTGCAAACTAAAATCACACAGCTCCGAGGCCATAGACACTTGCAGAAAGGTACAGAGAGAGTGAGAGAGACAGAGAGGATGACACACAACTAGGACAGACAGATGACACACTAACAAAGTTAGTACCATGCAATGATGGCATGATGTTGGAATGGCGCCGCCTCAGGTGGCTGCCTGTTGCAGTAGGTCCGGTTAGATTTGTAGTTTCTAGCATCTTTTTCCACTTTTTTTCCATTATTCGTTTCGACTTTTACGCTTTTCTTATTAGGCTTTTTGTTTACAATTGCCAGCTGGGTTACCAAAGTTTTTTCGTGGTTTTGCGGGTGTTTTAACTGTTTTCGCATCGGGGAGTCATGGCAATGAATGCGGCCTGGATAAGGTGCATTATTTACCAGCACGATCAGCTGATTTCGCTCTCCGGGATTACAGTACTGGAAAAGAGGCACTGAGGAGAAGGTTTAAGCCTTCTCTTCTCTCTGTTGTTACGGGAAATGTCAGGTCCCTGTTAATTAGGTTGGACGAGCTTGGAGCGCTGACTACAATCCAGCGGGAATATCAGGAGTCCAGTGTAATGTGTTTTTTTTGAGACTGGGTTGCAGGAACATATCCCGGACTCCAACTGCACCATCATCGGCTTCCAGACTGTGAAGGCTGACAGACACTGCAGACAGAGCGGTAAGAAGAGAGGAGGGGAGATTGCAGTGCTTGTGATTAACAGGTGGTGTAATCCCAGACAGTAATTTTACTCTGTAGCCCGGACATTCAACTGTTAGCCGCCAGTCTGCGCCCATATTATCTGCCGAGGGAGTTTACATGTATAATAGTCATCACTACATACATCCCGCCATCAGCAGCTTCGGAGGTAGCGTGTGACCTCTGTTCACAGACAGATAGGTATGGGGGGTGGGAACGTTGGAGGAATGGCAGGGGGTGATGGTAGGATAGGGGGTTCCAATTCATTATGGTGTCTCCAGAGAAGGGTGTGGTGGCAGTCTTTTATTGTGGTGTGGGTTTGTGGGGCAGTGGAGACAGGACAGTTGATGAGGAGGACGATGAGGAGGAGGGGGAGGATGAGGAGTATGAACTTCAGTATGAGCTTCACCTTTAATTGTCTCTGCACCTCCTTCACCTGGTCCTTGTCTCAACAGCACCTCTCTCAGCACTCTCCTGGAGAGACTGGTACTGAATCATTTAAGGCCTCAGGTGGAAACATCCTTGGACCCACTACAGTTATTTTATCACCACCAGGTTGGAGTAGATGATGCCATAATATACCTGCACCAGCTTTCTCTCTCTCACCTAGACAGAGCAGGCAGCACTGTGAGGATCATGTTTTTTTATTTCTCCAGCGCCTTTAACACAATCCAGCCTGGCCTGCTGAGAGAGAAACTCCTGAAGATGCAGGTGGACAACCCCACAGCCTCCTGGATTACTGATTACCTGACAGACAGGCCACAGTGTTTACGGCTGAGAGGAGTTTGAGCAGGTGATCAGTAACACAGGAGCACCACAGGGGACTGTCCTCTCACCTTTCTTCTTTACCCTGTACACCTCTGACCTTCAGTATAACACTGGGTCCTGTCATCTGCAGAAGTTCTCAGATGACTCAGCTGTTGTTGACTGTATCAGCGGCGACAAAGAGGCAGAGTACAGAGGCCTGGTGGACCAGTTTTTTGAATGTTTTGGGAACATCCACCTGACCTAAAATGTAACCAAGACAAAGGAGATGGTTGTGGACTAGGGAGAACAGATAGCAATGGAAGTTTATAAAGTGTTTCCTTATAATATTGCCATATACATGTATACAGTAAAGTACAAAACAAATTGTACAAAACAAAACAAATTGTACAAAACAAAAGTTTTTTTGAACAAATTGTATGTGATTTAATTTTAGGGTGCTTTACAGTGTAAGGTTTAAAATCTTACACATTTTATAGAAATATATACAAAGTAATGTAGAAAACCCAACAGTCCCAACAGAGAAAAAATTGGAAGAAACCTCCAGCAGAACCAGACTCAGGGTGGGCGGCCAACTGCCTCAACTGGTTGGGGTGAGTGAACAGAGGAGAGAGTAAAGAACAGCAAGAAAGGAGCTCAGTGTAATGTGGGACGTCCCCCAAGCAGACTAAATTTGTAGCAGCATAACTAAGAGATTGTTCAGAGTCACCCAAGCCATCTTTAACTATAAGGTTTATCAAAAAGGCCTACTCTTAAAGGTAGAGAGGATGTCTGGCTCCCAAACCTGGATTGGGAGCCACAACTCAATGACAATGTCAGAGGGGAGTTATATTATCTGACATGACTCGACTCCCAGATATCTTCACCTGGATGACTGAGAATCTTCACTGACTTATTTCCATTTAAAGTATACATATATAAACTGCATGCATGTAAAACAAAAATACACTTTTTTGTATTATTATGTATGTAATTTATGTATTATTAATTTATTTTAATAATTTAAATGTCACCCACAGCACCTGTGGAAAATGGAATGTTGGTAAACAGAGTTTTGTGGTGTATTTGAGTTTGAATTTGATTAATTTAACTACTTCTTTCTAACTACTTCTTACGGTTATGTTTTTTTATTTACCACACTCTAATCCCAAACTTCATTATTCATATACATTTAAAGAAGCTGTAGAATTTGTTTTAGTTTTGAAAGTTTATTTAACAACAATAATTGTATATTACAAAGGTTTTTCATAACCCTGGACACTAAGGAGTTGGGAGGGGTAACAAGTCTTGTCTCATTAACAGAACGTCACAACTTTAAACCTGACTGAAATGATAGTGATGATTGTGTTTTTCTCTGTGTATACGCTAATACAAACTAAACTTTACACAAGATCATAGTGTAACAAATTGTACCCTGTAAATAAACTGTAAACCATAAAGTCTAGCAGCTACTAGCAACTATTTAGTCTAGCAGAAAAGTTGCCAAACGGTTACTGTTAAATTCCAGTAAAATATCAAATGTTATTTTAGAAAAAGTTTCAGTAAAGATTTACAGGGTTTTACATATATTCTTTCTGTGATTTTACAGCCCAACTTTAAGAATTATAAAAAACATCTCTATGTGTAAAAAAAGATAAGACTTTATTCATCCCCAAAGAGGAAATTCACATTTTACATTCAGAAATTCACAAAACAACAGCAGTAAACTGACAGATGCTTTTACCTGAGAAATCAGGGAGATCTAAATCTAGATCACTTAAGTTTGCGTAAAGCCATGGAGACCGAGATGGTAGTAGGGTCATGTTTGCCTCACTAACTGAAAACTGTCCAGTTACAGT
Source organism: Ctenopoma multispine (assembly GCA_034779795.1). NCBI lineage: Eukaryota > Metazoa > Chordata > Actinopteri > Anabantiformes > Anabantidae > Ctenopoma > Ctenopoma multispine. The sequence goes on from JAUYWH010000002.1 coordinate 103,835, forward strand.
GAATCAGGACTGTATTTCTTCGGCCATGTCCTGATCTTGTCCATGACCAGTGCAGATGACACTAAAGAGACACTGTCTCAGCAAGTTTTCTCAGTGCTTCTCCCATGGTCCATACCTCTGCCTTCTCAGCTCTTGGTGGATTTCAGGTCTTCTGGATGATTTCTCATGGATTTCAGGTCTCCTACCTGGGATCAGACCTGTGTTGCGTCTAGTAGATAATGGCAAGCTAGTTGATGCCATATGTAAAAAGCAGGAGATCAGAAAGATCCAAGTAAGTTCATTCTGCCCATTACCTCAGGAAAAGCACACAATACGAGTTGGAGGAAGATAGTCAACAAAAACTCAACAAAAGTAACTAAAACAACACACATAAAGAGGAGCTGCTTTAAATGGCTGCCAACCAACAGAGAATGAAGTAAAAAAGCAAGTATAAAAACAAAATAAACTGCTGCAAAATAAACTACAGTTCAAAACTACTTTTACAATTAAAACAAAAATAAATAATGTAAATGTACATATAAAGTTATATTATGTAATAATTGTCATCTTGTATGTATGTATGTTTTTTGTGGCAGGCTGTGGGTCACTTATGAATAAAAATAGTAATGTTTTCTTTTCTCTGCAACAGCACTTATTTGGCACTACAAGCAGGGCATAAAAAAAATTGGACTGAACAAGGAAGAAAATCACTGTTACGACCAACCACACTTCTAAAACTGTGTAAATAAACAATATGAAATGTGAAATAAATTCTGTAAGCTTAACAACTTGGGCTGTAAAATCACATTGAAAAGAAACAGGAACATTTTTTAAATTATATTCTTTTACAGTGCACTGTTTTTTTACATATGCATTTTACAGGTATACACTGATAAAACGCAAAAAAAAGATTTTTTTTACAGTATACATGAAATTACTGATAAGCCCCACCCCCAAGAACAGTATTTCCAGGAATCCCCGTTTCTGTTAGGTCAAGGGATTCCTGGGAAAACTGGACCCCAGGAGAGAGGATAGTTGAATTTTTCCTTCTGTGAACTGAGCCATCTCCTTTTCTAGATGGTACACTATCAGGAAGAGGATTAATTTCAATTCAATTCTCAATGGAGAAATTTACTGTCCTCCGTCCCGAGCTACAGTGCTTCATCTCAGACTACCAACTGACCAGAGATGCAGCACTGCACCATGGGCCACAGGAATGTATCAGAAGTCAACAGAGAAAACTACAAGGACACAGTGAAAGTCAGTTAGGTTATACAGCATGTTAACTGCTGCAGCCACAGCTTCTTCTTCCATGGCACACTGTCTGAATTAAAGACATACAAAGAGAAAGTTATTTATTTAGATGTCTTTTTGCTGGTTTTGTTTTAGTCTGATTTTGTGTGGACTTGATTTAAAACCAGGCAGCATCCCTGTGTTTAATGATCTTCCTTTTCATTTAACCCCAGTAGTAGAGAGGCCAGTTTCTGCAGCCTTTGTCCTGCACATACACTCTTGAAAAAAAAAAAGCCAAGTAAAAACCTGGTCATGCGTAGACTTACATGGTAGATTAATCTGAGTTATCTGGGAGAAATCTATCTGGCGAAATCAGGTTTCTCTAAACGCATACCCTGATTACAGTAACCAGGTTTACCATTTACATGACTGCATATAAACACTCTCCAAAAACTGAAAGTTGAGCAAAAAAAAAACAGAACTTTCAGGAAACTGAAAGTTTTCAGTTTTTGGAGGTGTGTCACAGACAGAAAATGACACTCATTTATAGCACGGGGTGGAACACATTTTTTTGGAAAGGGTAAACAGGAAATAACTTTAACCCCCAGTAGAATACCAATTTCCTGCCCTGCTGTTGCTCCCACTCACTTTTCACACAAACAAATAAAGAGCTGTTATGTGTGTGTGTGTGTGTGTGTGTGTGTGTGTGTGTGTGTGTGTGCGTGTGCTACTCACTTCTTTACTACATGCTTATTTCTGACATCTGAAACACAATACACAAAACTTTATCATAAGCTGGGTAATGTAATTTATGACAACTTTACATTTACCACAGTAAGTTTCTGTTTCTTTATGTGACTGTGTCTAAATTTCAGAAGGTAACTGTGTAGTAGTTCAACAGCTTTGTTTCTGCTTTAAAGTAGGATACAATTAATTTCTAAGAGAAGTTAAATTCAAGTTATAATTCTAATCCAGACATGAGAATGTGCAGTCACAGTCGGCAATTTATTACACTCTCACACACACTTTGCTCAGATTACATCGACACATGGATTAAATCAAGTCAATTTGCATACGCACCTGTAGTCTGATGATCCCTGGCAAAAGTTAAGAAGGTAATTCATAAAGGCTTATGAGACTCAAGAGGCTAAGTACAACCAAACAGTACTGTAGCTCACTGATCAAATGGACAAGTCACCTTGAAGCTTCTGTGTGGGTGACATGTATTTATTCTTACTGTATTCTTACTGCACCATTGTATAATTAATCTGAGATCATGACACAACTGTAATGTTTCAGAGATATCTTCCTGATGTTCTGAGGGATAAGAGACTTTTACTTTTGGATTAATACCAAATGTGGAGATAATGTTGTTAAACTCTGGGACTATCAAAAGCATATGTGCAAAACAGACTATGTCCTACAGAGTCTCTTACCCATACTGCAGACGGTTGTCCCTACATCTTTGATGTCCAGTATCTCAACAACAGCAGCACCTGATAAAAGAATACAGTCAACAAAGATTCTACTTTATACACATTTTAATCAGCAATTACAAGCATTTGTGGGATTTTGATTCCCTTTGATATTTAAAAAGTAATCATCTGTATCACTAAGTTTCTGATACCTCAATGAGAGATGGGACAGAGAGAGAGAGACATATAAAGACAGAGGCAGAAACCTGGTGTTTTCCAGGAATGCTATGCTTGGCTGGAAACTCCCAGTATCCCCTTATAAGGAGTGAGCAAGCCTTTTATTTTGGGGATCATGGAAAATGGGATCACTGCTTTGAATAAACATTCCCTCTTCCAGGCTGCGATTGCTCCCACTGATAGTCTGTCACCCCACCCCCTCCCCCACCACCTCCTTACAACTGGCTACATACATTGCCTTTTCTAGTCACAGCAGGGAGAGACTCACATAAAAGGCAGCAGAGTCTTCTCAGTCCTTCTCCCCCTGCTCTGGACTCTCCAAGTCCATATTAAGAAGAAAGACCTGCTCTCTCTCACACACACACTCACAGACACACATACACACATCAAACACCATAGTCCCACAGTAGGTCATGTCCCTGTGCCTGTCAGAAAGTGTTCCCCTCATGTAAACCAAACCAACAAACAAATCTGCTCTCTCCCACCCTGTGTACGTGGTTGTTTGTGTGCGTGTATTGTACATGACATCAAGCTGCAATTCCTAGTTTCACACCAGATATGGCATTCTTCATCTCTTTTACATTTCAAGCCTTAGTCTCATCTATGTCATCATCATAATCATAATGATCACTCATGATTATACTTAGCGATTATATATTTCAGATACAAAGATATTTGTTAATTTGTGTGTGTGAGATGAGAAGCTTGATTTCAGCCAAGTGAAAGTGTGTTCTGTGCTGAACTATAGGATGGAGTTAAGATTCAAAATATAATTACCAAGAGATAGTTCATCTCATCTCAGACTTAAAAAGACATGAGAAAAACTGTATTTTGTATAATCTTGAACTCTTCCTTCAAATCATTACTTAAAAAGGGACTATGTTATTTGTTTGCATCTGGTCAGCTCAATCTATTGGTTTTGAAACATGTAATATGTTTAGATAGGAAACTGCAGTATATATTTTTCTATAATAGGGGGGAACTGAAAATGGAAATCTGGTACTACTGTAAAAACATATTCTTTGAGTTTGGACATTGCATCATATCATACATATAAATCACTTCCTGCCTTCTTTGTTTCACCTTTCACAGATCCTATTGTTCAAAAACAATCACTATGACAACGTTCACACCGAACTACAAACAAGAAACCCAAAAAGCTGAAACTAAGACTGATGTGGAGTCCTTCTGCTGGACTATAGATGCAGAAATCCAGAAATGTCTAGAGAAATCACTCTGTTCAAATGTCCATGTTTAACTAACTTGTATTAAATAAATCTGACAGCTGCTGGTGAAATGCTGATTTCCTTTCCTAAGTTCTTCAGATTGTAAAGATGTACACTACAGTTGTATTATAGGGGTTATTTCAGTGAAGACAGAAATAGAGGTTTCATTCTTTGCTGTGGTAGAAAGATTCTCTCTCAAGATGGTGACAGGTCTGATTCATTTTAGAACCACACAAAACATATTTTAATATAAGTAGACTTTGTAACAAGTAAAACGAAAATGCAACTAATGTGTATAGTAATTAGCTGAAGTTGATACTGATATATAGGGTAATATAATTTGAATGCCAAAATCTACAGAATGCTAATCATACACTGCCTCCAATATGAAATTACATAACACCCCATCATAGCAAGCTTATATTAAGCACATGAGATTTACAATCTGTGCCCAACACACACACACATTTACTCTTTCCTATTGTAAAAATGGTTCCAAAACCTAAAACATACAAGAGAAGACAAAGTACTGCTGGTAATATTTCTGATCCGTTTGATGTTATAAAAAATTATTTTCTTACAAAAAAAGAACATTTCTAAGTGATCGCTACAACACATAATTAGGACACCTTCAAGTTTTTTCCATAAAATCCACTAATTCAATTCTCTTCATCTTCATTCTAGACTAATCAAATCTAAATGTCATACATTTCTCTCTCTTGTTAAACAGTGCTTTGCTATCTGTTGTTTTCTTTTAGACCACTTTCCCCTCAACTTCAGTCAACCTTAAAGAATGAGTGTAATAATTGTGTAAAAAATGATGTAATAATTCTGTCATTTTAAATATGTTACATAAACTAAAAGCCCTTGTAAAAGGCATGGACAATGATTCACATGAGTAACTCTCATTGGTGGACATGTTACAATACCCACTAGTCTTACATAGTTTGTCTACATACTACAAGCCCTAACTGGAAATGTACATGAGTGTGTTTGTGTTTTAACAGGCTGCGATAACAGTAAGAGCGATCTCTCCTGTTGAGCCAAACATTACCTAATATGGTCTTCTTTCTCTTTCCCCTTGGATCTGTAAATCACACACAGGAAACCCTTTCTCCATTTTTACTCAATTTGTCACACTAAGTGTCTCTACTCACATACACATATACTCAACTAAGCGACCACATATACAATGTGAGATAAAAAATTTGAAAATCCAAATCTTCAGGACAACCTTACATAGGTGACTCACTCAAATGCACTTGTTTGATGATTTACATGGTGTCCGATCTTAACAGGAACAGACCAAGTGCAAGTCACTGTGAAGTGTATCTTAAAATCAGCTTCCGAAAATGGCAATGCCGAACTGAGCATTCAGTCATGCTGGAGTCTGTTCAGAGCAGCTACAGCGGGAGTCTGTTGTTGTTTGGTGAAGAACCCAAGGCTTAGAAAGTGCTGGAAAGATCTAAGGGTACTGTAGGAAACTTATGGAGACGTCCTGGTGGGAACCCCAATCCTATGTTGATGCATATGAAATTCGTATGTCTGTGTGAATTGACTGATTTAGTGTATTTGTTCCATAAGAAGGGAGTGTAACATACAAAAACCACTCTGTGTAAGCACTGACCTTCAGAGTTAATTTCTTTCTCTGCTTTTTTACATCCTTCTCCATCCTCCCACTTTTCTTAACGTGCCTCTCTTCCTCCCCTATTCTTCCTCCCCCTCCTTCTCACATGTGAATTTAACCATGGGAATTATGGTCTCTTGGTTCCAGAGGGGAAATGGTGTGGGGTCATGTGAATGTAAGGGGTTATGTGAAAGTCATCCTAACCCAGTGCCCTATGATCTTTGACTGCTCAGTAAATAAATATAGCATTTCCTTCTCCACTCCCTCTGTACCCTTTCTCATGTCCATTCTCGTTATCAACAGACCTGGCTGCTGGAGGAACAGGGACCTCAGATTTACATTTTGATATACACCAATCGGTTTTAACATTAAATACACCATTCTGTCCAATCTGCGGCTACACAGCCCAAATATCTACTAATAGCTGTTGACCATGACTGGCATTAAATGTTTCCCTTGAAGGCCCCTGTTAAGTCCCCTACCCACTGTTGTTACAACTACAACCTTAAACTTATTCTCACTGCATGTCACACTGAGAGGGTTTAAGAAAAATTTGATTGCAGTCTGTGTCAGGCAAAGTTGAGGCATTATGAAGGCTAAGAGTAAGATGTGCCATTAAATGTATTTAACGCAAAAACAATGTTTTTTTCTTTTTCAGACACAGTGTTTAGCATGAATGTTTAAATAACATTGCATGGTTGCTTGGCCTGGCTTTGAGTATGACAAACCCAAAATAAAAGAAATCTTGGTATGCTGTGTAAAATAAATGGTACAATGAAATTTAAAAATTCTTGTTTTACTATACCTTATTGAATATTCTGCTGCAGGTCAGTTAAGGTGCCGCTGAGAGCTGCTTCACCGCTTCGCTGCTTCACTGCTGGACTGATGAGGTTTCCACTGCTAGTCATCTCCACCGTCTGCATAGTTGCATAGTTACAGTAATGTTAGTGATGATGAGGTGAGAAGCAGGTGTGTCCATTGACATTCTAGTTCTCTAAAACATTAATTGACAGCTTTCTAACTAGTTTCAATAGTCTGAAATAGAAATCAGACTAAAGTCAGAGTACTGCTTATCAGTGTGGGACACCATTTGCTCTCTGTGTGTGTGTCTCTCTCTTATGAAGCAGATGGACTGCCAAGTCATGCATTCCTTTGTTGCCTTGTATGGTCACTGGGGGAAGGCCTTACACTAGAGTATGCCCCCTTCAGACATGACTGATTGGATGATGGCAGGAGAGTCAGGAAGCCTCAGCTATTCTGTCTGGGAAAAATTGAGTGGCAGGACAAAAACAAGAGATAAACGGGCAATGAGAAAAATGAGCGAAAGGAGGTAGATCAGAGAAACCAAGCTGACATGAGGAGAGATAAGGGGAGAGTGCAGAGAAATAAATGAGGGGGGGGACACCAAGAGGAGTATGTTTATGTGTGTTGGGGTTTAGAGCATTTGACCATTTTCATATTTCTTCTAAATTTGGGCCTTTTCTGCATCAAGCTGCCAACTGGACGGTAAACGGAAATACCATGTGGAACTCATTAAATCGCTGGATGAAGGGGGGTGGTACCACACATCTTGTGGAAAAAACTTGTGCTATGTCTTCTGGCTGTGAAAAGTAAGCAAAGAGCAGCTTTCTTAGCATCAAATCAAACCAGGACTACACCAAAGCTTTCTAAGTGGGCAGTGCAAGGCCAAAACTGCAGGACCATCAGGGTGGATTTACTTAGCTTTGCTACCTCTTTGCTAACAAAAACTATTTGACTTCTTACACTTTCATTCAGTTCTGATTTCCTCTGAATACATGTTTTAATGGCATTATTCAAGGCCTGTTCAAAGAAATCTAACCTACTGTACAAAGAAGTTAACATGGTCACAAATTTTCTTAAATTTGTTTTTTTACAGTATAAAGCAGCTAAGGACAACACACTATAACAACCACACATATATGTACAGCATATACAGAGTAGTGAACTGTCTGTAATTGAAATAGTTGCCGTGGCTTTTTGGTTCAACTCCAGAACCAGTTTTAACTACTTTCATAGTGATTCAAGTAGTTAAAACTCTAAAATGAAAAAACTGTGCTGTAAAAACTAGATTTTATCAGAATCAGAATCAACTTTATTCGCCAAGTATGCTAGCACATACAGTACAAGGAATTTGCTTCTGGTCTTATGTGTCTCTTCTAGGACAGTACAGACATGTGAAAAACAATATAATATAATAGATTATAGACAAATAACAGACAATAAATTATAACCAGTGTAGCACATGGACAGAAAGACAAGACAGTATATGTGTGTGTGTGGAGCAGATACAGAAACAGTAATCAGTGCAGTGTGTTAAATTGTGTGCAGTTTATGTCCATATAGCAGCAGCAATCAGTTGTTCATGAGAGTTATGGCCTGAGAGAAGAAGCTGTTCTTATGTCTGGTAGTTCTAGCAAGCAGAGCATTTTAGCGTCTACCAGAGGGGAGAAGCTGGAAGAGGTTGTGTCCAGGGTGGGAGGGGTCTGTGCTGATTTTCTCTGCCCCGCTTTCTGACCCTGGAGGTGTACAGGTCCTGAAGCGAGGGCAGAGGCGCACCAATTCAATTTATCTTTATTTGTATAGCGCCAAATTATAACAAAGGTCATCTATGTAGAAAACCCAATAGTCCCACTCGAGCAAGCACTAGGCGACAGTGGAGAGGAATAACTCCCTTTAACGGAAGAAACCTCCAGCAGAACCATGCTCATGGTGGGCGGCCATGTGCCTCGACCGGTTGGGGTGAGTGGACAGAGGAGAGAGAAAAGAAAAGCAGACAACAGAGATCAAAACAACAACAAGGAGCAGCAGACGAGGCACTGGGCAGGTTGGTACGGCCAGCGGCTACAAAGCGGAATCACACAACTCCGTAGTCGAGCAGACCTGCGAAGAGAAAAAGAGACAGAGAGGACGAAGCACAACTAGGGGAGAGAGAAGACACAATGTTAACAACATGCAATGATGTCATGATAGTGGACAGAGATAGAGAGAGAGAGAAGAAGACGAGAGGAGCTCAGTGTATCAGTAGGTCCCCCAGCAGACTAAACCTATAGCAGCATAACTAAGAGATAGTTCAGAGTCGCCTGTGCCATCTCTAACTAAAAGCTTTATCAAAAAGTAAAGTTTTAGAAAGGGTGTCTGCCTCCCGAACTTTAATTGGGAGCTGGTTCCACAGGAGAGGAGCTTGATAGCTAGAGGCTCTGCCTCCCAGTCTACATTTGGAAACTCTGGGAACCATAAGTAGACCCAGTGGCGCTGCAAGGGTCTCTTGGGGGCCCCAGGCAAAGAATTCTAAGGGTGCCCTCAAACGAGGTTTCATCATACATAGCCTATAGCATCCAGCACTGACTAATCATATTTTAAAATTATAATTGTGAAGGTCGATAAAGAACAGCAAGGAACAAATAATTTTACTTTATGAAATCTTTATTTCAAACAAAAAGATCCAACAAAAAAGCAAATTTCAACATAGGAAATTAAAACAAAAATATTGGATGTGGATGCTGACTGAGCTAAAGGCAAACACAATAAGAAATATAAGATGTTATATCATGCCATTTGGCACTCTTTATAACAGGGGTGCCCAAATTTAATATCTAAACTTTTGAACTATACTGTGCTAAAATTTGTTTAAAAATTCTTAAATCAAGAATCCCAGTTCAGCTAACAGCGCGTTTACTCTTTAGTGTGCGTATGCCCAACTAATATATATTAGACATACAGTCCTCACTCGTGGTGTTTTGATTACATTTGAAATATCACAAGATTAAAATTGAAATACAAGCAACTATAAGGGTAATGTAGAGTATATCTGTGTACATATGTATATTTCCACACTTAATAAGATCATAAATAGTCATATTTTAACAATTTACAAAAAGTTCCATGAGTCTTTGCTGCTGCCAGACGGGATCAAACCAGTTTGTGGCGGGTCACTACCGGGCTGTTAGCTTAAGCAACTATCAACATGGAGCGGCATCGTCAGTGGCACACAGATAAAAGACATTTTGAAAAAATGCTGGGAGGAAGAATATTTTTTCACTGACATAAATGCAAAAGCGGTCTGCCTTATTTGTAACCAGTCTGTTGCTGTACTAAAGGAGTATAACATTCATCTTCATTGTGAGACGAAGCACGCGAGGTGATGCTCGAAAGAACAAGACCAGGGAGCCGCTGGCTAAACTTCATAGGCAAAAAGGGACTCACACGGCCCTCCACAGCCCAGGACAGCGCGACACGGGCAAGCTTTGAGATTTCTGCGCTAATTGCCCGGACTGGGAGATCATTTTCAACGGGTGACTTTGTTAAGGAGTGTCTGTCCATAGCTGCTACAATCATGTGCCCGTCTCAAGCAAAAACTTTCTCCCAAATCAGCCTCTCGCGAAATACTGTGACACGTCGTATTGAAGAAATATCTCGAGACATTAAGGAGCAATTTAAAGCAAAGGCTGCTGGATTTGTCGGCTTTTCTTTGGCGTGTGATGAGAGCACGGACATTTCGGACTCTGCACAACTTTTGGTTTTCATACGGGGAGTAAATGAAAACATGGAAATAACTCAGGAGCTGGCTGGATTTGAGACACTGCGCAGCACAACAAAAAGTGAGGATTTGTTTGCAGCCGTTGAGCGAGTGTTGGATACAAGCGGGCTGAGCTGGGAAAAATTGGTTGGGATAACAACTGATGGAGCGTCTGCCATGGTTGGGAGAAAGGCAGGCCTTGCCACACTAATTTCCCAGAAGGTTTCCCAATGTGGAGGTAAGGTGGCAAAATACCACTGCATCCTGCACCAAGAGCAACTATGTGCCAGATCAATTGGTATGGGAGACGTGGTGCGTGACGTGATTAAAATCATAAACTGCATACGATCAAAAGCGCTCTCACACCGCCAGTTCAGAGCTCTTCTAGCGGAGGTTGATTCACAGTACAAGGATGTGCCTTACCACCAAGAGGTGAGGTGGCTGAGCCGCGGGAAAGTCCTCAAAAGATTTTTTGAGCTGCGCCATGTCATCGCGGAGTTTCTGACAAGCAAGAACAGTGACTCAAGTCCCCACAGATGAAAAATGGTTTTGTGACGTGGCTTTTATGGTGGACATCACTGACCTGCTCAACACCCTGAATATTCAGCTTCAAGGGAAGTATCAGATCATCACTGAGCTGTTTGACCACATAACGGCCTTCAGGTCGAAGCTGCAGCTACTCTGTCGACATCTGTCATCAGGTAGGTTAATACATTGTACACACACAGAGACACATATACACGTTCCCTTTTAATGGTGATAATGTCTATCATACTGTATTTTATGCCGTAAATAAGTTCCGTCCTTGTTTACTGTGTTGCGGAGGGACAGCGCTGTCCATGGTTCTTAAACTTAATTGACAGGCAGGCATGCGCTTTGTTTGTCTTTTGGAGCTTGCATATTTTTATGGTTGTAAAAATGCTTATGATTTAATCAAGTGATAGTAGAGAGAAAAGCTGGCAACATGTACCTGCACCTCACATGATAAAAGTACAGTTACTGGGATTGATATTATGTGGAATATGTAAGTAAGTGCATTTACTAACATACCCATATTCCACTGTTGAGCAGTTAAAAAGTATTGTTAAAAAGTATTGTAATAAAATTGTAAGGTTAATTCTTTCAAAGTACATAAAACAACATTTGTGTTGAAATATTTATTATTATTTGACGACTTAGCAGCTCTTTCACTTCTTCCCAGGAAATCTTGCACACTTCCCTAGTCTGAGAGAGGTCAACCTGGTGAAGCAGAGACTGCCTGAATATGCAGCACTTCTCAGGAACTTGGACCAGGACTTTGCGTTGCGCTTTGAGGACTTTAGGGAAAGTAGAGGTGACATGGAGCTGTTTTCTCAACCCTTCAGATGCAGCTAGTTGAGTTTCAGTGTGATTCTGTGCTAAAGAATAAATTCATGTCTTTACACCTGAAAGACTTCTACACACATCTCATCTGAAAGGTACCCAGACATTAGGAAACATGCACAGGTCATCTGAAGAATGGTGCACAGGTCATGTTAGCTTTGTTTGGCAGCACTTATATCTGTGAACAGACTTTTAGTGTAATGAACCTTAACAAGCCCAGGCTCAGAAGCACTTTGACTGACCCACACCTACAGGACATCCTCACCCTCTCAGTGAGTCAGCTGCAACCTAATATTGATAGGCTGATAAACGCCAAAGAACAGCTTCATGTTGCGATTATATTATTACTGTTGTTGTGTTGCTGTTGGACATGCATTCTATGACATTTTGCACTACATGTGATTTCAAAGGTTTAGACATGTTTTCTACGTAAGGCACCCCTGCTTTAAACGTTAAAACGAAGATAGTGTGAGGAATATTTACTTACAGTTTCCATTATCAGTATTTGGGAAAAGTGCAGTAACAGATTTAATTGATGGGGCAAGAAACCTTCTTAATGACCCTGAATAGAGACCAAAGTATACAAACAGAGACATATTAATCATGCTACTTAAATTTGTTGTAACAAGTGCCAGATTATTTTAAAATAGTTCCAAAAAAGCAGAATACTACGGAATTATTTTTGCATATTGCATAATGAAGTTTCAGTTTAGTTTTGGTGTAATAAAAGTTACATACGTGGAAAAGAAATCTATCTGTCTAGCTATCCAACTGTCTAGCTAGCTAGCTATCCATGATCCATCCATGCTCACTAGGGTCTCAGAGACCTGATGTTTATCTCCAGCAGTCACCAGGTGAGAGGCAGGGCTACACCTGGACAGGTTTCCAGTCCAGCGACACATGGAGACAAAGAACCATTCACATGCCACTCTCAATAGTCAAAAAAGGGTAAGCTATTCATTAAGTGGATAGTTTTCGGTTTATGTGCAGCATGCTTGCTGATCTTAAGAAAACAAGTTAGCCTTATACCAGGTAGCCTAGTTGGCTAAGTTAAAACGACCACATACTTTGAGATGTAAAAAACAGTCACAAACTATCATAGTCACCACTGTCACCACTGTCTTGTTTCCTTTTCTCTTCTTCCTTTTTTTTCTTTCTTTTTTCGGTTTCAGAAGGATAGTTTCTTTTCTTTGTCGCAGAGCAGGGGCTGTCCGGCTGGCCGTGCGCATGCGTGCGTGCCTTGGGTCACTGGAGGTGAAGTCATTAGTGTGCAGGGAGAAGAGTAGAGAGTAGAGGACACAGCCTTGTGGGGCACCAGTGTTGTCAGGAAGTTGTAGATCCACTGACAGGTGGAGGGGGAACAGAGAGCTGGTCTCAGAGTGTCTCAGGGATGATGGTGTTGAAAGCAGATGAGAAGTCCCCAGCAGAACTCTGGCACATGTACCTGGGAAGTCAAGGTGTTCCAGGATGTAATGTAATCCCATGTTGACCACATCCTCAACCAACCTGCTTGCCCAGTAGGCGAACTGAAGGGTTCCAGCAGAGGGCCTGTGATCTTTCATAGGTGACCAAGCAGGAGTCGTTCGAAAAATTTCATGACCACAGCTGTAAGAGCAATCGGCCTGTAGTCAATTAATCAGACTTCAAGCTTGTTTAGAAGAAATAAAGGCCTGGATGTCCTGTAATTTACTACTCCTTAATTCAGACAAGACTGAAGTTATTCTATTTGGGCCTCAAAACCAGAGAGACCCCTTATCTAATCATATTACTTCCCTAGATGAAATAGTTCTGGTCTCGAGTAGTACAGTGTAGTACCAGGAATATCCTGGTCATTTTTGACAAGGAAATCTCCTTTTACCATTATATAAAAGAAATATGTATAACTGTCTTCTTTCACCTGAGGAATATTTCTAAAATTAGGAGCATCCTGTCTTAAAGTGATGCTGAAAAATTAGTTCATGCTTTTGTTACTTCTAGACTGGACTACTGTAATTCGTTACTGATAGGATGTCCCAATAACTCACTCAAAAGTTAATTCAGAATGCTGCAGTCAGAGTTCTGACTGGAATTAACAAGAGAGATCATATTTCACCTATAATAGTTTCTCTCCATCGGCTCCCTGATAAATCTAGAATAGAGTTTAAAATCATTCTAATCACATATAAAGCTCTAAATGATCAGGCCCCAACATATCTTAAAGACCTCATAGAGCCTTATTCCCCAGCAGAGCACTTCGCTCTCAGAGTGCTGGTCTATTTATGGTTCCTAGAGTTTCCAAATGTAGACTGGGAGGCAGAGCCTTTAGCTATCAAGCTCCACTCCTAAAGAACCAGCTCCCTCTTCAGGTTTGGAAAGCAGACACCCACTCTACCTTTAAGACTAGGCTAAAGACCTTCCTTTTTGATAAAGCTTATAGTTAGAGCTCATATGCCAATACTGCTATTAACTGTGTGTCTCCTCTCTCCCATAGTTCTTCCTCTCTGTACCTATCTGCAGGAATCTCCAGCTCGGAGCTGTATGATATCCAGTGTGCAGCTGCTGGCCCTACCAACCTGCCTAGTGCCTTGTCTGCTGCTTCTTGTTGTTGTCTTTGATTTGCCTGCTGTTCTTTTCGCTCTCCTCTGTCCACTCACCCCAACCGGTCGAGGCAGATGGCCGCCTACCATGAGCCTTGTTCTGTTGGAGGTTTCTTCCATTAAAGGGAGTTATTCCTCTCCACTGTCGCCTTGGTGCTTGCTCAAGTGGGACTGCTGGGTTTTCTACATTATTCTGTATATATTTATATAATGTGTAAACCTTAAGCCTTAAACTGTAAAGTGCCTTGAGATGTCTTCTGTTGTGAATTGGCACTATATAAATAAAGTTGAATTGAATTAAATTGAATTAGTCATTTAGTCCTGTTATTGTGGATCTCTTAGGGGCTGGGATTATGGTGGAATGTTTGAAGGGAAGGGGAACTTGACACAAGTGCAGGGATCTGTTGAAGATTTGAGTGAAGACTGGGTCAGCACAGACTTTTAGGCAGGAGGGGCTCACTCCATCTGGGCCTGTGGGCTTCCTTGTTTTCTGCTTGTGGAAGAGATGTCTCACCTCTTTATGCTCTGACAAGTAAAAACATAGGACTATTGTTTAGACCAGTTTTCATGTTCCTTATACTGTCTAAAAGTTAAAGATGTGTGTTTTAAGATTGTACAAATTAGTTTACTCCTAGAGCTGGTCCAAAGCCCAGATTAATGGGGAGGGTTGCATCAGGAAGGGCATCCGGTGTAAAATATTTGCCAGATCAAATATGTGGTTCATAAATAGTGTAATTATTATGACAGATTGGTCAGCGCTCGGGTTAACAACAACCGCCTCCGGTGCTGTTGGCCAAGAGGGTGCCAGTGGAAACTGTACTTTTGGCTGAGTACAAAGGAAGAGAAGGAAAGGCAGACTGTGTAAATGAGGTGAGAACTGGGACTATGACTAGTAAAGGGAAAGAGCTGGCTGACATGATGGAGAGAAGGATGGTAGATATATTGTGTGTCCAGGAGACCAAGTGGCTCAATAAGTGAAACAAAGGCAGGGGAGGGGTGTGGGTAGATGTAACAGTCACACCCCTGGCAACTCCTCCTACCCCCATTAAGTGGGTCGTTAAGTGTTGCCAACCTGTTGGAGGTGTGAATTGGGCCTGAATTGCACACTTCACTGCATTGAATAGATAGCTAGTAGTTGGTGATGTGAGTCAAAAGATCCTGGTCAGGATGTGCTAAAAAAAGACAGGAGGGGTTGTTTATTTGCACATGCAAAGCTTCCCTCACCCATCGGAGCACTCTTCACTGCACTGAACAGAAATTAGTACATCAGAGGGACAGCTCATTATGAGCAGTTTGGAGACAAGGTTAGAAAGGCAAGGGATAGTGAATATATTGGACAAAAGATGTGGTGTATGGAGCTGCTAGGCATTAGGAAAAGAGGAAGATCTCAGAGGAGGTTCATGGATGTAATGAAGGAGGGCAGAAAGAAGATTGTAGTGAGATGGAGGCAAATAATCCGCTGTAGCGACCCCTAAAGGAAACAGCCGGAAGAAAAAGAATATACATTTATTACAAAATTGATGAAAAAGACTAGTGCTTCATTTTTTACACCAGTGCTAAAATCAATTAAATAATATGAAAAGTTGCAAGTCAAATACTTAGACTTTGGTCTTACTAAATTCTTTGGTTTATGTACTGTATGAACTCTGAAAAGGTAGGCATTTACTGAAATACACTTAATTTAGTTGCATGTTCTACTGCCATGTGACTTTTTTGTAGGCAACTTATGTGTTTTTTAGTCTTCTCTCTTCTCTATTTGTGCTTCGTCCTCTCCCGCTGTATCTTTCTGCAGGTATCCTCAACCCTGGAGCTGTGGTTGCTAGTCCTGCCAACCGGCCCAGTGTCTCATCAGCTGCTCTTTGTTGTTGTTTTGATCTCTGTTTTCTGCTTTTCTTGTCTCTCTCCTCTGTCCACTAACCCCAGCTGGTTCAGGCAGGTGGCTGCCCACCCTGAGGCTGGTTCTGCTAGAGGTTTCTTCCATTAAAGGCAGTTTTTACACCAATCACAGGCAGAGTAGGGCGGGACATGCCATTCCTTTGCTAAACCGGGAAAAATATCCTTTGCTGCTACCTCACTGTCAGTCCATTGTTTAACACCAAAATACATGCGTAACAATGAAAAGTAAATATAACCAAGTTAATAGTTAAAATGAAGCGAACCATACAAACGAAAATTAGCTTTCAGAACAAACAACCTTGTGATGCTACATTATTGCTGCTATCCAGCTGGACAGGTAGCCACAGCCCAAAAGATTAATAGGTGTTGGGGAGATTTTATAACGTTGGTGAACTAGGTGAAACTAGGTGAAACAGGAACAAGGATGCATTGCCAAAGTATGACAAATTCTCTTACTGAAAAGGCATTGGCTTCATATTAAATGTATTTACTATTAATTAAATGGGCCTCTGTACCACCAGTAATTTTTGCATACTGCCACTGACAAATCATTTAAATTTTGTAATTGTGTCACTCTCTGGTCTTCACTATCTGTTGCAGATTAGATATTATAAGACACTGTTTAGAAAAGAATCTACTTTCCCCATGGACTAAGAAAATGTATGCATTATGCAGTTGAATCACTCTGTAATCTATAAACCAGATAGATCTGCAAAATCTGCATCTCTGGTTTGTTAATATATATATATATATATATATATATATATATACTGTATATAATGTGTAAGCTGCGATGGACTGGCGATCTGTCCAGGCCGTACCCCGCCTCTCGCCCGAAGACAGCTGGGATAGGCTCCAGCACCCCCCGCGACCCGAACTGGAATAAGCGGTAGATAATGGATGGATGATTTATGTGTTATATGTTTCTCAAAATGTTTGTGGGAAACACTAACACTAGTATAGATTTAGTAAAGCACTACAGTATTGTCAGCACTTCCTTTTTTTATTTACAAGTAGTGTGAGGCATTGAGTATCAATAAGTATCAATCAGTTATTTTGACATTTAGGGATTACTTTTTTGACTGTCTTACTAGAAATTGGATTGATAATGAATTCTTATGCCATCATTGCATGTTATAAACTTTGTGTCTTCTCTCTCCTCTAGTTGTGCTTCATCCCTCTCTATCTCTATCTCTCTCTCTGTGTATCTTTCTGCAGGTATCCTCAGCCTTGGAGCTTTAGTTACTGGTCCTACCAACCTGCCCAGTGCCTCGTCTGCTGCTCCTTGTTGTTGTTTTAATCTCTATTGCCTACTGTTCCTTTCTCTTTCCTCTTTCCACTCACCACAACCGGTTGAGGCAGATGTTTCTGCTGGAGGTTTCTTCCATTAAAGGGAAATTTTCCTCTCCACTGTTGCTTAGTGCTTGCTCAAGTGGGATTGTTGTGTTTTCTACAAATATTCTGTACATATTTAGATTATGTAAAGTCTTAAACCTTACAAGGGACCTTGAGATGACTTATGTTGCGATTTGGCACTAGGGATGGGAATCAAAAAACAGTTCTTGTTGAGAACCGGTTCCCACTGTTTGCCATTTTTGCAAACGATTCCCCTATCGATTCCAGTTGCCTCGAATGATGTCACCACGCACGTTGCGTAGTGTCATTTACCCAGCAGGATTTTTTTCTTCTAGGGACCCCGTGGCACCCCATCGAGGAGTCGTAGGCTGTGGATCTCTTAGGATCTCACTGTTGGGTTTGTAAGGTCATGCTACTCCTACATTTTTATCTTGTTCAAAGATAAGATATAAAACAAAGTTCTAAGCTAATCAACCTGTGTGTTCTCCTTTTTTAAAAATAAGAATCGATAGGAGAATTGATAAAGAATCAAATTGTTAAACAGAATCGGAATCGTAAAAATCTCATCAATTCACATTCCTATTTGGCACTATATAAATTAGGTTGAATTGAATTGGTTGAGCTTCTGTATTTGAGTGCAGTCACGAAGGCTAATGTTAATATAACTACTGGCTGCTATTTGAATAACACAGTACAGTAAATGTGTTAAATAGAAAAGATGCAATCTGTGCATGTTTGGGGAATTTAGAGTTGTTTAAGAGCTGCGTCAACAGAGATGACTGCTGAGTAACAAAAGTAAAGTAACGTGAAGTGTAACACTACTTTACTGGTGAGTAATAAATACTCACTATTAAGTGAGTTAACTATTAAGTGAATTAATATACATTTCAAATAACTACCCAACAATATGTTATTGCAAAGGGAGGAAAACCAAGGCAATTATGAAGGAATAACCGCACCAGCCATCATCTGTGCTCAAACTAGGGGACTGTGCTTCTTGTTTTTTAATGCACATGCACTCATTTTTCCACCAATCACAGGTGCACGTAATAATGACATCAGTATAGGAGCACACACTTACAAAACATTGCTTTATAGATTAACACTGGATCATAGTGCCTGGTTAAACAGTAAATTTGAGATTTTAGGGCACCTCACCTCAAACATTTTCTTATAATTCTGGTGGTAATGTTGGTGAAATGTTGTTCTCAGCATCATAAACCAATGACTTCACTAGTTTTCAGAATTAGATACATTCTGTCTAAGATAATTTGAAAAGTCTAGAAGATCTGTGAGACTTTTTCATTTTCTTCTTGTTCATGTCTCTAGGAGAAGGTTGCTACAAGCATGCTATATGAGCCCAAGGGCCATAAGGCTGGAATGGAAAATAGAAGATGGAAAAACTTTGTTGGCGCCTGCACCACTCTAATAGGAATGAATATCAAATAGGAAACCAAAACGTCATAATTCCCCTGCCCTTCAGTGTTTTAAAATCGCTTTAGTCTAATTTTATTTAGCCAGACAGTCAGATACAAACTCTGTTGCAAATGTCACTTGACAATTGTGCACCACCACTCGTGCTGTACAGGGTGGTGCTCATAGACACAGTATGCTGGGGTGGCAGTCAGCAATTAAATTCAGCTTTATTTATATAGCGCCAATTTACAACATAAGTCATCTCAGGGCAATTTACAGTGTAAGGTTTAAGACCTTACACATTATATAATATATACAGAGTAATGTAGAAAACCCAACAGTCCCACTT
>JAUYWH010000002.1:129817-148499 GCA_034779795.1 Ctenopoma multispine
AGACACACAGACAATTGTCTTTGTCAAGTTGACACAAAGATGAAAAACACAAAAAGGTGACAAAAAGAATATTTGACAAGGACAAAAAGTTGACACAACAGAGAATAAAAGGCATACATCAGACTCTTATTGTGAAGGTTGACTCTCAGGGTGGAGACAGATGTGTGAGTCTCTGTGAAATGATCACCATTTAGTTAGCAGGCAAAAGTCCCTAAAGAACTACAGTAAATATAAATGCTAAGTCATGGTTAGGAACATGTAGTGACTGAGTTGTGTTTGCGTGTCTGTCTGTGTGTAGGTTAGTGTGCGTGACAAAAGATGTATTGAAAGAAGCACTGTTAAAGCCAGTAGAGAAGATCGGCGTGGTAGTTGTATCAGCTACAGGTCAATACTAATGTAATGGAGTAATGTAGTGGAGTGTTACTAACCAGACACACACAAAGACACACACACCTGCACCTCATTAATGTGTTTTTATAACAGGTGTATTCCATTTGAGAAAATAAAAAGTAAAAAAAATATAGAAGTTGACAAAAGTTGACAAAGACAAAAACACCACGCACTCTAGCTGCACCAACATTCCGCAATACACTACTAATGGAAAAGTTGAAAACGGATCAAAAATCACCCAAAATGTAAACTGCTCAAACTCAAAAAGTATAAAAGATAAAAAGAAGCTGATTTAAAGTTAGAAAGTTGAAAGTTTCTAGATTCGTTTAAAGTTGAAATTACATTTCAACTTCATTTAACGACGACAAAAATAATAGCTTGGATCGCCTAAAGATGACGCATGTCTTGAAGTTTGAAAAAAGTTTCTACGACAAAACGTCTGGGCCACATTAATCGGCCAAAAAAGGGCTAAATTATAATAAAGAGAAAAAGCGGATCTCAATAGTGTGGGAGCATTCCGGAACCATCAAAGAGCAAATGAGCTGAACAATCCTTTTAACAGATTTTCAGCTGGAGCACCAAACACCCCCTCCTCCTCTGCTTTCTCCTCACCCTCCTCTGCAACCCCCCATCCTCCTCTTCTTTTGTCTCATCCTCGTCACCCTTCCTGGTTCCACTGACACCCCACAAACCCACACTAGTGTTGCTTTTGTCAATGAAAATTATGACGAAATATCGTTGTCAATTAACCTTTATTATGTCACGGAAACAAGACGAGACAAGACATAAATGCTGGTCATGTGACGATAACTGTAACTAAATATATAATGTAATACTGTTGACGAATAAAAACTAAACTGTTGACTAAAAACGAGACGAGACGTTATTTCCTCACGTTTAATTGAGTTATTATTAGTGAACTTCTAAGTTGTAGCGACCGGCTTGGTTAAAAGGGAAATTGAATGTGAAATGAAAGAAAATTTGGGTTTTGTCTATACTACTAGGTACTTATACTATATTGATTGGGTTAAATAGTATTGCATTACTAAAAAAAGAGACTAAAATACATCTTTCACTCATTAAAACTAGACTAAAATACTCATGGCTAATTCTGACTAAAATGAGACTAGAAATCTCAGACTTTTAGTTGACTAAAACTTGACTAGACTAAAAGAGTATGGACATGACTAAGATTAACAAAAACTAAAATGACAGCTTGACACAAAGACTAAAACTAAAATGAAAACAGGCCGCCAAAAACAACACTAACCCACACCACAATAAAATACACCCTTCTCTGGAGACACCATAATGAATTGGACCCCCCCCATCCTATCATCACTCCCCTCCCATTCCTCCAACTTTCCCACCCCCCATACCTATCTGTCTGTGAACAGCAGCCAGGTGAAAAGGCAGCTGAAGAGGCTGAATCACAATAAGGCTGCAGGACCTGATGGAGTCGGTCCCAGAGACCTGAAGGCCTGTGCTGATCAGCTTTGTAGAATCCTCCAGCGTCTCTTCAACCTCAGCCTGAGACAGGAGCAGGTGCCGAGGCTCTGGAAAACATCATGTCTCATGCCATTACCTAAATGTACATCTCCACCTGCTCTAAATGACTACAGACCAGTCGCTCTCGCCTCACATATCATGAAAGTCCTAGAGAGACTGGTACTGAATCATTTAAGGGTTTAACATCCTTGGACCCACTACTGTTCTTTTATCGCCACCAGGTTGGAGTAGATAATGCCATCATATACCTGCACCAGCTCTCTCTCTCACCTGGACAGAGCAGACAGCACTGTGAGGATCATGTTTTTTTGATTTCTCCAGTGCCTTTAACACAATCCAGCCTGTCTTGCTGAGAAAGAAGCTCCTGAAGATGCAGGTAGACTCCTCCACAGCTTTGACCACAGTTACAGCTAAGAGGATGTGAGTCTGAGCAGGTGATCAGTAATCAGCTGTTGTTTATCTGTATAATAACGATGACAAAGAGGCAGAGTACAAAGTCCTGGTGGACTGTTTTGTGGAATGGTGTGGGAACAACCACCTGACCTTAAATGTAACCAAGACAAAGGAGATGGTTGTGGACTTTAAGAGGAACAGAACCAGCTTTAACACGGTTTCATCCATTTTGGGAGAGGAAGTGGAGGTACAAATACCTGGGTGTCCACCTTGACAACAGACTGGACTGGAAATGTAACACAGAAGCTGTGTACAGGAAAGGACAGACAGTCTCTTTCTTGAGGAAGCTTAAGTCCTTTAATGTGTGTAACAAGATGTTACAGATCTTCTACCAGTCTGTTGTTGCCAGTGCAACATTCTTTGCTTTTGTGGGCTGGGGCAGCAGCATCACAGTCAGAGACACCAACAAACTGATGAGGAAGGCTGGCTCTGTACTGGGGACTCCACTGGAACCTTTAGAACAGGTGTTGGAGAGGAGGCTGCTTATCAAACTGCTGAACATCATGGGGAACAGCACTCATTCACTCCATAGCCTGCTGGTTAAGCAGCAGAGCAGCTTCAGTCCTAGACTTCTTCAGCTCTACTGTGATAAGGTAAGGTACAGGAAGTCCTTCCTACCAACAGCCATCACCCTATACAATAAATTCATTATAACAGAGAGTTCTGCTCCAACTGTCTGTCTGTTTATAGTTCTATCTATTCCCAATCTGTCCTCGTTTCTGTTTTCGTTGTGTTTTCGATGTGTATTTTTTTTCTGTATTTGTCTTATTTTCTGTGGCTTATTGAAACAATGCCACAGTGAATGCGTGCCGTAATCAAAGCCAACAAAATATTAGAGTGTGTGACCTTTTTTTTTTGGCCAGGCACTGTGTTCATATATATTTACTACTTAACAGTTCCTAGCAAGTTTTTCTCCTTGACATTTGGGTCTTATCTGGGCTCTTAGTTTGTAGTAACTAAGAGGTAATTGCTTGTGTCTTCTCCTTGTAAGTCGCTTTGGACAAAAGTTTCTGCCAAGTAAAGTAAAGTAATAAGGTTAGCACTGGGGTCACCTGCAGAAATGCGCATAGACATTCTCACAGTGGATATGTTCATATCACATCAAACGCACAGAAAATCATTCTACATACAACTGGAAGGTTCCAGATTGTAGAAATATGGAATTTAATGCTACAACATAGAGAGGAAAATGAACTAAAATCATATAAACAGATGACTTTGTTTGTTTCATATCAGCTGTACAGTGGAAATATGATTGGAGAAAAAATTGTTCCGCTAGCGTTGTGTGTTATGTGCATTGTCTGTTTTGGCTTTTATGCTTTAAAATTCAGATTTACCATATTTACTCTCCGTGTGCGCGCATCACAGCACAGCAGATCTCCGCTGCGCGTGACACAGAAAATTCACAGATAATTATGCTGTCATGTAAATACAGGGTATATACCAAAATCCTGAATTTGAATTTACTACTTTTTAATACCTTTTTCAATACCTCCTGAATATTTTTTAAAACCAACGCGGCATTGAGCTGCAACTGTTTTAAACGACGACCTTTCTAACTTTTAAACAGATTTTCAAATTCATACACACTGGTCCATTACAACACAACTTTAAAAAGTCAACTGAATAGCTTTAGAGACTCTGTAATTTGAAAATATCTTGCATTTATTTAACTTATGCTATCAACAAGCTGTTTTTTGAACAGGGGCTAATCCAAATCTGAAGATATACCCGGTTTTAGTGTCCAGACACCACAGAATCTCCACACACTGTGTTGGTGTGGCACGATGTTGAAGTTCAGCCAGTCAGTACAGTGATGTTTATTCACAATAAATGAATAATAAAAAAGATGCAACTGCCTAAAAATATCAAACATGTACTGCAAGTTTTTGAAAAAAATTGCTACACTGCAACTTCCAAGAGGGACTGCGAGGGCCACCTGTCTGACATTGATGCAGCCGTGACATTTGGTTTGAAGTGTAACGGTGGCAGCAGTACAGAAAGCAGAGATTAGCAAGTTATGCACAGATTTGAGCAACAAATTTCCGCAAATTTTGAAGTCAGTCAAAATAATTCAGGTTTTGCACATGCAGCACATGTAAGGCCTCAGGACATGATGGGAAAGGCCTGGCTCTCACCCAATTTAAGATCTGGTTCAGGAGTTGGATCCACAACAACAGGAGTCAGATTTTTCATTATGAAGATTATTTAACAGAATAAATGACGTGACTTATCAGAAAAGCTTAGTGCAAAACTAGTGTTTAGTTAGAGATTTCTTTCACATCACTAAAATAACATCTGCACTGATTTTTACAACAGAAATAATTTAAGTTTCCATTTAGAGCAGGTTTATATCGTGTTCTTTCACTAAACTAACTAAACAGCCTCATGATTTTTATCGTCTGTCATTTCTGTTTCTACACGGTCACTTTTACTATTCTCTGATCTGTGTCACACGTGCGCGCACGTTGGTAAATAATCTGCGTCAAACATCTTAAAATAGTTCAGTTGTTCCATTGACTGCAGTGATTAAAAGAAACACGTGAATACAACGATTTATTTAGTGTTTGTGTCTGTGTCCGCCTGGAGCTTGAATACTGCTATAAAAGTTTGAAACTGTCAAACTTAAAGCGCCTTTAAACCATCCCTCCAGCCCCCTGCTCTCCTCTGTTTTACCAGGTGAACTTCATCTTCAACGAGCCTGATGAAAAACTGCTCCTCAGTTCTGACTAGTACGGAGCACATGCGACAGCAGAGCGTTAAACTCCGTTATATTTCAGTTCATTTACAAACCGAACAGTAATTATTCTGTACAATCAACCTGATCCAGTCTTTGCCCGCCGGGTCCTCTAACCACCTCCTTGAATCAGTATTTACCCATGAAGACAGTTTCTTTGGTTTTCTGAGCGTCAGCAGCAGCCAGTGTTTCAGCGCAAACTGTTTCAGACGACGTGCGACCACCGAATATGATGTTAGTATGACAGACATCGTCTAATTAAAACGAACGAGTTATGTTAAAGTTACACGAAAATTTAATACCTCATGAAATGACGATTACTACCTTTTAATGGCCTTAATTTATGCTTATGTTATTTACTACCTTTTAATACTTTTTAAAACCCAGCGTAAACCCTGAAATAAGAGAAATAATATGAGGCTGTTTAGTTTGTTTAATAAAAGAACAATGTACAGAACTGTTCTATAGGAAAGGTGCCATTGGGGTGGTGGGTAGATAATGGTAGGGGAAACACTGATGTTTATATGCATGTAATAAAACTACACATGCGTGAGGTCGACTGTGTTACCCTCCAGCGTATAGATGTCCCGGCCCCAGGGGTATCTGGGATACTTCTTGATATCCTCTTCGGTCCTGGTGGCTTCTGGGAAGAACTCATACTTGATTAACTCTCTGAGAGAAAAACCAAGACATACAGTGATCGGTTCATGGCTCACCAGTACAGATTATGTCAGCACAGATCAAAAACATGGAAGACAAGTTGTCACAGTAATCAATGTCCCACTTCTCTACAGTAGACAAATTCTATCACACTACTGCTACACAATGATGTAACACTAACAAGAGAAAACAACTGTCCAGAGGGAGGGGATCACACCTGCTGTCACCATGGTGACAACACAGTAGCAATCAACAATCCTACACACAAAGGCAACAAATACTGTCTAGAAAACATATGAAATAAAATGACTATGCGAGATGCTACTCACTGGCTGATGTTGGCTATGGTGTCCATCCAACTGCGAATGCGAACCTTGTTGCGTATATTTGGAGGATTGCTAAACTCGTGCACTATAGCAATATGGTAGGGATAGGGCCCCTGGAAAAGCTGACGCTCTAGCGATACTGAATCAATCTGAAGACAGGAGACAGAGAAATAGATAATGTTCAGTGAGGGCAAAAATGAGCATGGTAGAGATGGAAAACATGGGAAATGTATACGTCACTGAGTATGGAAGAAGTGAGACTTAATGTGATGCATGAAAGTGATCTACCAACTAAAAACAGCTAATATTTTGATATTACCATAGTACTTATATTAATAAACACACATCAAAACAGCAGACTATAACACGGCAAAACTTCTTCCTTAAAATTAAAGTCTAAAATCTAGATCAGAAGCAAAATATGTTTTACCTGTCATGCAAACAAAAGTATGTGTTAATTTATAAAAAAACAGACATAACACCATAGATTAACCAACCTGGTGCATAGGACGCATGTAGATGATGCGGTTCCTCTCAGGGGGCATTCTCAAAATCTGATCCAGGACCTGTTCCATGTCTAGCTTCTTACACTGAGCATAATCAAACCTGTTCAGTATGGACGCGCTTTCTACTCTCAGCTGCTTTAACACTCGACATCTGGTTGCTGTAAAGACACAGGGAGTGAGGCTGAATGCACTCTGATAGCTAGAACTGGGTTTAACCTCACAAGATCCACACAGAGCACTGTGCTGAAGCTGTGTCATTAACATGTTTATCCCATGTTTCACTTGTTTTTGAACTCAAAAAAAAAAAGCATTGAGGAGAAGGTTTAAACCCTCTTCCCTCTGTTGTCTGTGAAGATTCTCAGTCATCCAGGTAAAGTTGTCTCAGTCTGAAGATTGAGTCCAGTTGCCATGACTCAATCTTCAGACTTCCCTCTGTTGTAACGGGAAATGTGAGGTCTCTGGTAAATAAGATCGATGAGCGCTGACTTAAACCCAGCGGGAATATCGTGAGAGCAGTATTATGTGTTTTTCTGAGACACTGCAGGAACATATCCCGGACTCCAACTGCACCATCAACGGCTTCCAGACTGTGCGGGATGACAGAGACTGCAGGCAGAGTGGTAAGAAGAGAGGAGGGGGGGATTGTGGTGCTTGTGGGTAACGGGTGGTGTAATTCCAGACATATTACTGTTATAAAACGTCTCTGTAGCCCAGATATTGAACTGTTAGCTGTCAGTCTGCGTCCATATTGTCTGCCGAGGGAGTTTACATGTGTTATCATCATTGCATACATCCCACCTTCAGCAGCTTCAGAGGTAGAGTGTGATGTCATTCACTCAGTCACCTCGAGACTACAGACTCAGCATCCAAATGCCTTAATAATAATCAATAATAATCCAACATTCTCCCAACTTTTTATCAATACATCAACTACCCCACCAGAGACAATAAGACTTTGGACTTACTGTATGCAAACGTGAAGGATGCATACACCTCTACTGTCCTGCCCCCCCTCAGCAGATCAGACCACAACCTTGTTCACCTTGCCTCCTGCTACACTCCCATTGTTCAGCAGCAGACAGTGACCACAAGAACTATTAGGAAGTGGTCTCAGGAGGCTATTGAGACTCTGCAGGGGGCCTTTTATTCACTGACTGGGATGTTCTCTTTGAAAGAGCAAATGAGCTGAACAATTTTTTGAATAAATTTGTTTCTCCTGTAGATTAACCTGTCCTTGTTTCTGTTTAGATGTGTTTTTGATGTGTATTTTTCCTGTATTTATTTTATTTTCCTGTGTTAATCTTTATTACTTTGGATTTTGGATTTTTCTAGCTCTATACTGTTCTGTAATATTATTTTTTATGGCTACTGCAACACTGACATTTCCCCTTGGGGATCAATAAAGTATCTATCTATCCATCTATCTATCTATCCATCGATCCATCTATCTATCTATGAGAGTTAGCTGGTAATCAGTCAGTGTATTCAACACTCAGTTGAGAATGACACTGTACAAACACAGCTTAATGATATCATTAAACTTTTTCTCTTTCTGAAGAAGCCTTTTTGTACAGTATACATCTTTAATAAAAGAAAAGCCCAAGAGTGTGGGGTACAGGGTTTCTTTATTTTTTTTTATTTCTTTCACTTCAGGCGGTCAGAAAAAAACCAGGAAGGAACTAACAATTTTATATCATCTGTGCAAGAAAGAAGCCCCTGCTGCCTAATCGACACCTTCAAGCTTGATTGAAGTTTGCAAAAAGAAAGAAGTCTTCTAGAGGAAGTAAAGTTCAGCTATTCAACCCGCAGAATACTGTCGGGAAGAATATTGTTGTTGTATGATGTCTGCAGCACTGAGTGTTCTGCTACTTGAACTGATGCACAAAGTGGATAGAATAGTGACGGAGGAGCATCATTTCAAAATTCTTCAGCAAAATCTCAAACCATCGGCTAGATTACTGAATGTTGGACACACCTGGGTGATCCAGTGGGACAGTGAACCCAGACATAAATCAAAGCTGGTTTTGGAATTGTTGCATAAATAGCAGGTAATCCTTTTTTATTAATGCAATATGATGCAAAACTTTCCTTCCTTGTTCAACTGATGAAACATACCAATCACTACATTTGTTTGTTTAGTGGAATTTTTTCCTGGAAGAGGTTTGTAGTATTTGTAGAATGTATTAAAATAATAACATGAGAACATCGAATAGCAGTGTTCTTGTCAGTGTGTTACCATGAATGAACATCATTTTGGGGCAGTCTTTGAGGACCAGGTCAGTGATTCCACAGTTGGTCAGAGTGATGCCCACTAGGTTCTTACTCTTCAGAGACAAAATCTGCATAAACAAAAGCATACTGAATAAAAACTGTCTCAGCAAAGCTCACAGTGCATTGGTTTTGTAGATGTAATATTAACTATGATGATTCACAACAGAGTAAACAATCACTGTAGCTACTTCTGCTGGGTGAGTATTTCTCCTGACTATCAACATCCCACACAAGGTTAAAGTTCCCAGTGATGTTAAATCTGTGTCTCTGACATATACCTGCAGTCTACCTGCTCCTCTATAACATCTCAGTGATGACGAGCAGTGACTTTAAGATGATAAAATCTGGAAGACTGTACTGTGTGTATACCTGTACGTGGTCATCCTCAGTGACTGGGTCTGAGGTGCTGGTTGATTTGTCAGCCATTCGTTTTCTCCTCACTGATACTCGAGGCCTTGCTCTCAAAAGGTCTGAGTACAGAAAAAATGTCACATTTAACAATATGAAACTTTACACTTGCTAACAAACAGTTTGAATAGTTGTCAAGTATTTTAACAACTTTAGGTAATAAAATATACTCTGTTGAGTTAGCATTGTGGACAGTTTTCTAAGGATCAAACTCACTGCAACAGAACCAGTGATAGAAATTTTTCTCCAGATGATAATTTCCCAACAGCTTTATTTTGTTCATAGCGAAAGGTAAGGAATCTCACTGGCTGGTATAAGCATGTTTTGACATGTTTTCTGTGGTATTGTTTCATTGCTGTTGTGTTTTTTTAATGTGAACTCCTCATGTTTTGAAAAAAAATTGTACGTGATGTAGGGAAATCATCATCATTTTTGTTTTCAGCACCCTAAAAAACCAAAAAAAACAAACCAAAAATAAATAAAAAATATCCCATGCAGTTTTCAGTAATAAGTAAGTTTAGTAATCAGTGGCGGCCCGTCTGAGAAATTTTACAATTTTATACACAAAATGAGCTCATTTCAAATTTGATGCCTGCTACAGGTATCAAAAAATCCTGCTACAGGTTGGGACAGGGGCCTGTTTACCATGGTGTAGCATTTCCTCTTCTTTTTTGAAGACATATGGGGATCGAGGTTATGAGTATCGGATATTGGAATTCAGTCCAATTCTTGCCATTTTATGCACAAAATGAGCTCAGTTCAAATTTGATGCCTATTACAAGTACCAAAAAAGTTGGCACAAGGACAAATGGCCGAAAAAGCAAGAGAGTTTGAAAAGATTCAGCTGTGCCAACATCTAGCAAATAATTAAGTTAATTGATATCAGGTTTGTAACATGATTAGCTATTAAAAGGGCAGAGGCTCTCCAATCTGTGAAAGAGTGCATAAAAATATTGTGGAAAACTTTACAGAGTTTCTCAACGTCAAATTGCAAAGGATTAGCCAATCTCATTATCTACAGTGCATAACATAAACAAAAGATTCAGAGAAACTGGAGATATTTCTGTACATAGGGGACAAGGCCGAAGACTTTTATTGGATGCCCCTCGTCTTCGGGCCCTCAGGCAACACTACATCCTTCATTGGCATGACTGTGTCAATGACATTACTAAATGGGCCCAGGAATACTTCTAGAAACCACTGTTGATAAACACAATCCGCTGTGCCATCTGCAGATGCCAACTAAAGCTCTATCATGCAAAAAGGAAGCCATATTTGAACATGGTCCAGAAGCGCTGTCGTGTCATGTGGGCCAAAACTTCTTTGAAATGGAATGCTTCAAAGTGGCAAAGTGTTTTATGGTGAGACGAGTCCAAATTTGACATTTTTGTTGGTAATCATGGACGCCGTGTCCTCTGGGCTAAAGAGGAGGGAGAAATTCCAGCACATTATCAGCGTTCAGTTAAAAAGCCAGCATCTCTAATGGTATTGGGGTATATAAGTGTGTATGGTATGGGACACTTGCAAGTTTTGGAAGGAACTATGAATGCTGAAAGATATATAAAGACTTTAGTGCAACATATGCTCCCCTCCAGACAATGTCTATTTCAGGGAAGGCCTTGTGTAAATATCAGGCAAGAATGGGACCAAACGTCTTCAAACTGTCTTGAAAAGAAGAGGAAATGCTACACCATGGTAAACATGTCCCAACTATTTTGAGACCTGTAGCAGGCATCAAAATAGAAATGAGCTCATTTTGTGCATAAAATTGTAAAATTTCTCAGACGGGCCACCACTGATTACACAGGTCTGCGAAAAAATATTGTTGTCTATGTTCTGTTGTGAATAAAATGTTGGCTCATATGATTTGAAAGTCTTATTTAAAATTTTTAATCAAATTTAAAGAACGTCCCACCAATTTGGGTTGTAATAATAAATTTAATAGTGCTGAGCAGTGAGCTCACGCGTTAACTCGTTAATCAAATAACGCCGTTAATTATTTTAACACAGCTTTATGGCCAATATTATGACAATGAAAGTTAGTTGCTTAGTGGCTCTCAATCACATACAGACAAACAATGGGTCACAGGAAGGGTGGGATGTTGATCAGTACTGGCTTTGGATTGGCGTGGTTGTGCGTCTCAACTAATGAGAGCATTTGGGGGTGGATCTAAGACTACTGCTGCGTTCTGCAACAAAAAAGACCTGGAGGAAACATTTTGATTTTAAACCTCTTCCACACAGCAGAGCTGATAGAACCACAGCACACCACTGCAAAGAATTTTTTGATCTATACACACTATAAAAACACTTTTTAGGTGGTTGACATGACAGATTTTGCGAAGTGTGCGCGCACATCAGAGCTGAGCTCCACCGTGTGCGACACAGAGATCAGAGAAGAACAAATAAACGCGACCATGTAGAGACAGAAATTATATAAGATAAATAACATGAGGCTGTTTAGTTAGTTTAATAAAATAACCTGTGATTACACACAGGTGGATCTAGACTCTGAAACAAGTTTTTCTATAATAAACTAGATGAACGTTGATGTTCTGGCAAATAGTTTTGGTTTTTTTGATTTGATTACATTAATGTTTAAGTTGAGATTTACAAAAAATATTTGCTGCTGCTACTGTATAAAGCAAATACTTCTATGAAAAACCATCTTATTTGTTTAAAGTGTTTGCAGACCAATTTTTTTTTGCAATTTTGTTCATATAGCAGTACTTTTGAAATAAAAGTTAAAAAAACAAAACTAGTTTATATATTTTGTTCTATTTATCTTGTTAACATTTTTTTTTTTTTACAATTCTAAGGTCACGAGCGATCGCTTAAGCATTTCACTGCATTGAATTTGAAAAATCATGTGAAAACTTTTAATCACTGCCCAGCACTAATATTTAAATAATATAACAAAGCTAGGTCTGATCTTTATGTCTTTAACATTTTCCCTTTTATCACTTTTATTAGTTTCATGTTTTGTCTCAAAATCTTCTGAGTTAGAGTTTAGTGGGACAAAATCTAAACTCCATAAACTGACTGTAAACAGATACGGATAATAGTAACTTAGGTCTTACCTGTTTCAGGTGCCAGGGGCACAGAGGACATACGGGTGCAAGACCTGGTCAAAGGTCGTCTAGGAACAAAGTCCTCATTTCTGACCCAACCTTGATGTGGGCCTGAACCAGCAGAGTCAGGTTGTCTCTCCCCCTGTCCAGCCAGCAGTGTTGGTACCTTGGGAGCACGGTTTACAGTGGTACCTCTGGGCTCTGGATTGCCCACACTGGCAAGACCAGTGCCCTGCCTCACTCTGGCATCCACTGTGCAACTGCCCCCTCCCTCTGCACCATCATTGTTCCAGCCGGGTCCCGTAGCCCTGTCAGTAGTTGTGGCTGCTCTGTGGGTGGTCCCTGTCACCACCCTTCCACAACTACTGACCTGCCTTGACATGACTCCCCCTGGTTCATTCATGCCCCCAGATCCAGTTACTGGTCTCATGCCAGTCCTTCCTTCTGCCCCAGCACTGCCAATGCCCTGTACTATGCCACTGTCAGTTACTGGCCTTGCAGTTGTCTCCCCAGCCTCAATGGTAATTCCTTTACTAATAGTCCTCCTGCTGTTCTCCGCAGCAGCCTTCATGTCTGCCTTGATCTGTTCACTGCTCACCTGACAGCTCTTCTCACAGGTGCTCTCTGACACCTTAACCTTTGTCTGATCCACAGACACAGAGACATTGTTGCTCCGCCGCAGAGGAGTCTTTCCTTTACCTGGAGACACATGGAACAGACTTATTTATAAAAGGATAACCTAACTTTTAGATCAAAGTTCATGGCATATTTAATTTGCATAAAAAGACAAGTGTGGAGTTTGAAAAGTTTTTATGCTGGGCTGAGGTGTGGTAAAAGATAGTGAAAGACTTTTTGAACAACAGCTGACGTCAAGGTCATTCGTCACTTCTAGTTGAGACATAAAACATGGAACTGGGGGGAAAGATGTATCAAACATTGAATACATTATTACATGAAACTGACAAAGAAGTCAGATTCCCATTGTGTTCCTCACATTCCACACTGAGCACTCTCATGTCTTCTTCCACAGCTTGTTACCAGCACTAACAAGACACTCAGCTGCTAGTTGTTTATCTCAGTGAACAAATCCAAAAAATGCTGTTCAGTGGCAACTAGACTTGTTTTTAGTTCTTAAAAAAAATTTTTTTTTAAATTGGAAAGAAACTTCTACTTTTGTTTTTTACTCGACTAGAATTGACATTCATTTGCATTTTCTTAAATTTCATTTTAAATCTGTGCTACTGCTGTGAATGCTGGGCTTATTCTGTGTTAAGCTGATACCTTCTGTATGGGCAGCTGGCTGCTGCACACAGGAAGCTGGCATTAACCTTGAAGCAAGGCCTTCATCTTCCTCACTGTCTGAGTCTGAGATGGCCGATGGGGGTTTGGAACCTACAGCACCAGCTGGCCTGCACTGCTGAACTAATCCACTGGGTCCTGTGGGTGCAAAGGAAAGATCTTAAAAAAATAAAAAATAAAAATAAAAAATGAATAACATTGTAGATAGTTAAGTAAAAAGGATAAATATACAAGGGAAAACCCTGTGCTGAGTGTGAAAAAAAGAGTAGCTCCGAACCTGCTTGTTCCTCATCAGGACGTTGTGGTGTTCTAGCTGGACCCACTCCCACCTTCCCTTCTGATCGTTTTAGCTCTTGCTGAAGCTCAACCTCCATGTTCTCCTCCTCCAAGATCACCTCCTCATCTTCCTCCTCATCTTCTTCCTCATTTTCCACCCCATTTACTTCCATTGGTGCTGTGAATAAAGACAAAACTTTACCTAGTCCCACTGAGTAGAATGTCTGTTCAAAAAATGACACCTAAACAAAAATCATGTATCTAACAAGACAGTTGTCCTTTTTGTTTTAGAAATCTGCAATACTGTTTTACTTTTTACACATGCAATGTTTCACTGGGATGTTTTGTAAAGGTTGCTGACACTAGTTGGTCAAGAGAAAGCAATGATTTGGGGATAGTGGTAGGTTTGATTTCAAACTGCCCCATTGACTAAGAATGCAGGTGGGACTTGCCATTATGCTGTTGCTGCTGCAGCCTTTGGTTGTTATTGTTGACAACAGGTGGAGGAGCAGGAGGCAGGTTGGCCTCATTATTGTGATGGTGGTGGTTATTGTTGTTGTCATTGTCATTGTTTGAGTTCTGGTTGCTGACCAGTGCTGACGACACACCAATACCAGTTCCTGCACTCAGGCCCACCCTGGCACAACCCTGACACACAAACAAACACAAACACAAACACAAAATATATAATATGCATTAGAATAATATCAAGTATCAGCCACACATGAGCAATTCCTTGGAAGTACATTATTCAAGTTAGGCTGAGGTGCTTATTACAGTATTTCTATTTTATGTTGCTCTTTTACTCCATTACATTTATTTAATGAACATTGCTCAGAAAACCGAGAAACTGAACTAAAATCAACACAGTGTTAATACAGGTTCAACAAGACTCTTAGACAACAAACTCTTCTGTAATGAAATTGAGAAAATTATTAGTGGGTAGTAACACTCATAACATATAATTTTTCAGTATATTCAACAACTATTAAAGTTAGCATAATTTAGCCAGAACAATGAGAAGAAACTCCTTCTAATCAAAGAGATTAATCTGTGTTACAACAAACCCTTTCTGTCACATAATGCCAAATGTTGACATTACGACTTTAATTAGAAGAAGTTTATTTAAAAAAGCTAAATCTTCAATTGGACACTTTGTAAACTACATAAAAACAGTATGCAATGCTTTTATTCACAATCGAACATAAGAAACATACCAAATATTTCAGCTGAGAAAGGTTGTGATAGATTTACAAACCCCTCACCTCTTGACAAAGAAATTCACCTTTCCTATGAAAACCTGTACCCCTCTGTCTCTGGTATGACTACTACTGACATGTGAAGGCATTTTCTTGATAGCCGGCTGCAGAAGTAAAGTAAAGTAAATAAGTCAGAATGCTGCTGCAGGTAAAAACTAATATCCATCCACTGCCATCTACTGGCTAAATGCCTTCAAAGCACAGGTAATACAACTGAGACAATAAATCTAAAATAAAATTCATAATAACCATAAAATTGTGGACAACATAAAATGAGGGGGTGGGCCAGATTTGGCCCGCGGGCCTTGAGTTTGACGCCTGTGATGTAGTAGTGCAAACAGCATGACTGAGTGTGTGTGTGTGTGTGTGTGTGTATGTATGTGTGTGTTTATGAACAACCTTTGGCGGCTCTCTGAACATCTGGTCCAGACAGATAAATTCCAGGCTGGGCAGTAACTCTATGAACTGGGAGAAGGATTCCAGTTTTATAGCATGGCAGCGGACAAGAGTGAGATCAACAAGACGGCTCCATCTTGACTGATCTGACAACAGAGAAAGAGTATGACAGCTCCACAGGGTGGCACGTCATTTGTGAAGTTGTTGAAGAGGGAAAGCTGTACTTGTATGTAGCACCCTATTTATTATATAGATAAACTGAGCTCACCACAAACATGCTGAATATTCATATCAGTGAGCCAGAGGAGTGTTTACCTGTGATCCAGTGGTGAGGATTATGCAGGTGAGGACAGTTGTAGACAAGCAGGTGTTTAATATTAGTGAACACTTCATTCACCACCTTCACACCAATATCAGTGATGATTCCTGGATTTTCAATGACATCTGCCAGACCGTACTTCACCAACTCTGAATGGCTCATCTTACCTAGATTTAATCACACAAAACTATTTTCACATATGTTTAAGTTAAACTTAGAATAGTTAAGTCACACAACTGAAGTGAAGTTTCAGAAAAGTTAGAAAAGTACATTTTTAAAACACAGTGTGTTTTAAAAAAAAGAGTGTTTAAGAAAAGTTAATGACACATCAGACATTTAGAACACAATACAGTTGAACCTTGAATTGCGAGCCGCTCAATAAAAGGATCCATATAAAACATCTCCACTGTGAAAACTTCTGTGCGCCATTCTGCAGGTTTCGCAATATCAGCCACTTCATTAATTATTCATAGTTAAGCAGGATCAGTCAGAACAGTCAATTATGTTGTACGTTGTCATGTGGGATGTCTGCATATTTACTTTTGCACAATAACAGCAGCAAATGTAAAGAAAAAGGTTATATTAATGAGAGAAGTAGTGAAAGTGAGCTGGACGGGGTTTTTCCGACCAGAATGGGAATGCTGGTTTGACTGGTTTCACTTTATATTTTGTATAAATAATTTTTATACAAATATTTTTTGGTTGTGAAATGAGTCATCAGAGTTTCCATTATTTTCAAATGTGATAATTTGCTTTGATATACAATTGTTTTGGATTACAAGCACACTTTCAGAACAAATTATGCTCGCAATCCAAGGTTCCACGGTAATCACAAACTGCATGAGAGTCTGTAGGGGACTACCTAACGAAGAATTCTGAACATTACAGCAAGGGCACCATGGTGCTCTGCCATTTAAAATGTTCAATGGCCTCTGTAATCTTTTATAATCTTTATACAGTTGTCTGCTGGGGAGGTGGCAGCTTGGAAAGTGACAGAAATAGACTAAATAAACTGGTAAAGAGGGCCAGCTCTGTCCTGGCCAGCCCCCTGTAGTCTATAGAGAAGGAGGGTGAGAGGAGGAGAGGAGGATGTTAAGGAAGCTCTCACGCAGGGGGGCATGAGACTGCAGTGGCCCTGAGCAGGTCCTTCAGCAGTAGACTATTACAGTCTCTGATGCATAACTGTGCATTGTTCTCTGTTGTAATAGATGTGATTGATTTTAATTACAATTGAATTTGATTTTTTTCTTTCCTGGTGTGGGATTATTAAGCAAAGTCTAAGTCTAAACTTATGCTATCTTATGGGTTATGCAAGTGAAAAGTAGCACATACATGCATGTGCTGGTGTGTCTGCAACTCTCTGCAAATACACCACAAAAATGCCAGTTGGTGGTGGGGCTTCTATGCCATTTAGTTTTGCCCCTGTGGTGGGTATTCTGGGTGTACTATGGTGACTGAAATGGAACAGACCACACTGCTAGATGTTGAACAGCAGCTAACATTACTGAAATTAAGAGAAAAGAAATTAAATTGGATTGATAGGAGCATGTCTGTTCCATCAGACACACACCATCTGTCTCTTCTTCAACATTCCTTGTTTGTGTCTGTGATGTAAAGGCAAAATATAGAAAAAAGTTATTAAAGAAATCAGTAATTTAAAATAAATGCCAGGGCAATCACTTATTTCTTTCAGGGAAGATAAAATGCCCAATGCTCTCTTAACATCTTAATGACTTTTGAAAAAAGTACTAACATTGCAGCAGGAACTCGTCGACGTATCCTAGATGAAGTGTCTCAAACTGAGGAAACTCTAGTTCAGCCATTTTGAGAGCTGAGAAGACTCCATCTTTAGTAAGCGAAGGCTGGATGCGCAGTTCATGAAGCCTGTTAAACACAGAAATCATGTAAGTATACTGTATGTATTTATTAAATGATTCTATTATACCATTCAAACTGACTGAATATTTCCTGCTTTTAAAAACATGTATTACTTCAATATTTACAGAAACAATTTACCTGTTAGAAAATGTTACAGCATATAGAGAGCAACAAAGTGCTGGGCTAATTTTATCATTAACTTGATTTTGTGGTACTGTATGTAATACACAGAACACGCTGCTTATGCAAAACTACTGTGTAAAAGTGAGTATCAGTCTTCAATCTCAAACTGTATCACTGAACGATGGAAGAGTTACTCAGTCTCCAACATTCGCCTACAAGACACTAAAGAGATTTTTTTTCGTCTTTAAAACATATGCTGTGTATTGTTGTATTGTAGATTTTTTTTTCAGGAACTTTAAGAACTGACTGAGCACCTGCGAGCAGCAGTGATGATGAGGTAGCCCAAGTCCACTTCAAGGGCGTTCTTACAAGCTCCAAACACAATGGTGTGGAGGTTCCGAAATCCTCCTGCACATACAATCAGATTTACAATACAAATGTACCCACTATTATAGGGCATATATTATTCTAGTAAAAACAAGACAGCCTTTCTCTCAGAAGAATATTCACTCGTACAGAAACAGATCTAATT
The DNA here is from genome assembly GCA_034779795.1 of Ctenopoma multispine. Lineage (NCBI taxonomy): Eukaryota > Metazoa > Chordata > Actinopteri > Anabantiformes > Anabantidae > Ctenopoma > Ctenopoma multispine. Next base: position 148,231 of record JAUYWH010000002.1, read on the forward strand.
GCGTTTACTTTTTTTCCCCTGACATATTTTGATTCACTTTAGTTATTCTGTGTGTGAAAGGAAACAATGATGAACAATGATCCAAGTTTACAAATGACCACAATGATTTGGATGAGAGCTAACTAACTATACTTACCATTATACAGGGTGGGCCATTTATATGGATACACCTTAATAAAATGGGAATGGTTCGTGATATTAAAGTCCTGTTTGTGGCACATTAGTATATGTGAGGGGGCAAACTCCTCAAGATGGGTGGTGACCATGGT
>JAUYWH010000002.1:156370-168691 GCA_034779795.1 Ctenopoma multispine
CTGGCAGCTGTAATTGCAGCAAAAGGTGGTTTTACAAAGTATTGACTCAGGGGGCTGAATAATTACGCACACCCCAATTTTCAGTTATTTATTTGTAAAAAATATTTGGAATCATGTATGATTTTCGTTTCCACTTCTCACGTGTACACCACTTTGCATTGGTCTGTCACGTGGAATTCCAATAGAATTGATTCATGTTTGTGGCTGTAATGTGACAAAATGTGGAAAGGTTCAAGGGGACCGGATACATTCGCAAGCCACTGTATGTTACTGGTTGTCACTTTTACTCCCTGTGCTCAGAGCCTCTGTATTTTACTGCAAATATTAAATGTGCATGCAATAATAATTCTAATAATAACTCTGATTCAGGGTGGGTTTTTTGCCACTTCCCATTATTATATTGTATACATATGTTATAAATTGATTTGATATGTTTTGCATGTAAAGTAAATTAAGTAAGTAGTCAGTAACTATAAATGTAGTATAGTAAAACAGTACATTTATTTCCTCTGTGTATCCTACATGTATGTAAAGAGATATCCAACACCTTTCTGAGATTTGTTCTTTCCCCTCATCTGTAGGCGCTGACCTGTTCTCTAACTGCACAGAGGAGTGTAAGGCCCTGGGCCACTCCGACCGCTGCTGGATGCCGAGCTTCGTGCCCTCTGATGGGCGCCAGGGCCCAGACTACCGCAGCAACCTTCACGTGCCCGGCATGGACTCAGTCCCGGACACAGAGGTATTTGAAAGCCCAGAGCAAACAGCCGATAAGTCGTTCTCCACCTTTGGCAAAGAGACGCCTCTCAGTCACCAACACCTCCACCATCACCAAAACCACCACCTTCTCCAAAACCATCACCTCAGCCACCATCACGGCTCCCTAGAGAGGAAAGAGTTGGAAGCATTTCTGCCTAGCTCCAGAGATTATTTAAGTGAGTATTGTGTTTTGCTCGGGCTTAAGCACCCGTCCTGCTTTCTGATCTGGTGATAGCCTTAGGTGAAAAAAGAAAGGATTCCAAATTCAATTTTGTTCCTGGATTGGCTGGCGGAAGGAAGCGTGAAATTCATTTTAGCTCTGACCCCTGTTCTCTCTTGTCAGAGTGTTTAACTAACTCTTCCCTCCCTTTCTCAAGCATCTCCATTATCTCCTACTATGATAATCTTATCTTCCCTCACCTACAGTTTTACTTCATCCCCCCACAGCCCCCCACCCCCCATCTAAGGTTGTTTGGATGTAGGGGGAGATGTTAGCATTAAGGAAGCTCTGCCTTATTATGGAAAAGTGGATGGTGTAATAGAAGAGACACAAGCTCTCTCATGAAGTGTAGCAGTAAAAAATGTCAGTTTTTAATCAGTGCAGAGGAACGGCAGGCAGCTAGCTTAACATCTCATTCTCATTCGATGGACATCGCTGCATTGGAGGCGAGGATCAAAAAACAGTTTTAAATAACTGAGGAGAAAATAAGAAGGAAAAGGCAAATTTCCCAATGAATTACTGTTTCTAAACTCTCATTCAAAGGCCACAAAGAGATACATCCTCAATCACTGCAATTTGGTGATAATACTTAATTATAATTTTGTCAAGCAGCGCCTGAAGAGTCCCCCTCTCTCATCTTCTGACACAGCTAGCTGGAATTATCAGACTGTCAGAGCCCTGCTGCTTCCCTGGCACCATCATTTCAAACCACAGCACACTGTTAAGAACAGCAGGAAAAAATGTAATTTTTTTAATTAATGTTTTATTCATTTGCTGTGCATTTTTTTATTTGGATCAAACCGTTATATCGAGCTGTTACTAAATGACTGTGTTCTAATACCTAGTCAGTACAGAGGATCGCCTCTCTCTGATCTGATCTGATCATCATGTTTCACTGTACTTTTAAACTGGAGACTGAGGAAGTTTTTGGTGTTTAATTATATGTCCAGGGTCAGCAATCAGGCACCAAAAATTAAACCACAACCCATAAGGGTTGTAGAAAACTGCCCTAGCAAGTTAAGTTCAATTTTGCAGTACCTGGAGTATTTCCATCCTGTGCTACTTTTACTTTAACTCCACTACATTTATTGTACAGCTTCAGTTACTAGTTATAAAATATAATCAACTAATAGTCTGAAGTATTATTATGGATTAACAAGCTGTCAGCAAATGTGGTTAATGGTGGTTAAAATCAGCTCCACTGTTACCAGCTGTGCTTTTCTTGTTCCACACTAAGATCCTATGTAACTATAACCTTTATTTTTCACCTTCTTGAGGCATTGAGACATTGCAGATTTGCAACAGTTATAAACTAACTTTCTGATTACTCCACATATAATACAAATATAAATAAATTTGCCGTTGCAACATTTGCAATGACAGTTTTGTCACCTTTGAGAGCCTGAACATGGAACAAGTGATCACAGACAATGAAGCTTAAAGTCAAGTGTATTTCAAACAATCTGTAATTCATATTATATGAATTATGGTGTGAATATTAGAGCAGTACTGCATGTCAGCAGTACAAGGTGAGAAAATAAAACAAAAGGAATCACAATTAAACTACTGAAAGTAGTAAAGTTGTGTTGATATTTGGTTATTTTACTAAATAGCAAGAATACACTAACAGTGGAAAGTAGCTTATAAATTGATGACAGAATTATAAAAATGCTTTTTTGTGTAGTGTATGAGAGTAGAAAAAGTGACTAGGAGAGCACAGATAGTGTTTGTAGAAATGAACTGGAGCAGACTAAACATGGTGAGGGAGCTCAGTGAAAAATCAAATATAAGTATGTATTAAGTATATAATATGTGACACAGTGGAACATTCAAGCTGGAACATCACCCATGATTGAAACAGATATAAAAAAGTGACATTTAAACCTGATGAATGTTTCCTGACATCAAATATCAACCATTTAACAAATTAATCCTGTAAACACTGATCATTTCTGTTGCCACTCATCACAGCGCATCTCAGCCCTGACTAATGCACGATGTGTTTGTGGTGTGCTGCTCTGCTTCTCGTAGTTACCATGGATCTGCTTATTATGCGCTTAGGTTGCAGTACTCTAAGTGAAGGGCTCCCAATATTTCTGTGTCTCCCATGAACAGCACCACTCATTCCTCTCTCAAATAGATCACTGAGGTTCTTACGCTAATGAGTTTGGGGGGTTGCTGGTGTATAATGGCAAAGAGGGAACAGTCAAAGCTTGGATGGGGAGAAGGAGAGGAGAGGGTGGAGAGCACTGAAGTGGGGTTGAGGAAGGGATAGAATGATGATACCATCCCTCCCTAATCTGATCAGGTCAGCCAGTGATACACAGAGACTCTTTTGTCCCGGGAGGGGCAGACCGAGGCCTGGACCCGGCCTAGGTCGGATCAGTGAGGGGCAGGGCGTGTTGGGGGTGGGACAGACAATGCACAATGATTACGGACATGAAACTCAGACAACAATGAGGCAGGGAACAGCTGAGCCCAGCCTCCTTCTTTTGTTGTTGTCCTAAATAAATTGGCCATGCAATATTCACCAGCTCGCCCACACCACTATTCCCATACCCCCAACTCCCCCATTTACATACATACAGTATCCATGAGCCATTTCACTGTAGTGAATTGAAATAGCTGAGGGATGTGAGATTTGTCCCCTTTGTTGTGCATGTATGAGCATCAGTCCTGCTTGTGTCTTGCTGCCTGTCGTCTCTCTCACACACACTGAGACCTCCCCGCACTCACACACATCTACAGCTAACCATGCTTTATGTGTTTTTTTCTCTGCTTCTTACAGCGAGGAAAAGGGTTTGCTAGCTCCTTTCGCGTGGACTTATCAGAGACCGCGTGACTTTGCACAATAACACCCTGATGACAAAGGCTATAAAATAAAAGCATCGAGTTTTCAGTCCATGTTGCCCTCCCCCACCGTCATCCTCGCTCAACAAAAAATCGAAACAATCATGACTACAAACAAAATGAGAAACAATCCCCTTAAGGAACAAAGTTCCCTTCTTTCTGGAATATCTTGGAGCACTGCCCGGCTAAGTAGACCCCCTCTCTCTGGATTATGAGACAACTGGACATGAAGAGGAGGTGAGAATGATACATGCAGACAGGTAGACGGATAGCCTTACTCAGAGGCTCTTTTTTGTCTCAGCAGGACTGAGAACCTACAAGAGGAGTGAGGACACTGATCTGCGTGTGCCTGTTTACTGTATCGATGAATACATTTTGGATGGAAATAAAACCACAGTATTCTACTAGGCAGGCACTGCATATGACACTGAAAGACAATTATGAATGAGAGCCACATAGAGAAATAGCCACTGAGCCCTTTAGGCGTTTTTACTCACAGAGAGACGCCAAATTGTACAGGAGAATCTTTGTGCATTTTAAAATGCAATATCACAGTTTTAGATTTTTCTATTCTGTTCGTGTGGTCAGGTGTCTCTATTCCGATCTACTTAAAACTTTGTAAGAAAATATTGTGGGCAGGATACTTTTATTTTTGACGTTTTAAAATGTTTTATTATGAGTTCTTTTCATGTTTTGCTTTTTTATTTCTGATTTTGCTTTGGGTTCGGTCTGTTCACCATGTTGTAGGCTTGGACAGTGTTTGGCCTACACGTTTCTGACTCTGAGGCATCCAGTAGTTTCTATCATGTGTAAAGTATTTACTGTACTCTTTTAAAAAGTTTCAAGCTGAATATAAAAGTCTATATATAAATTTATCTATATCTACTTGTTGAAGGCGTGCTCTGCATTTGCTGGGTTCCACATTCTGATTCAAAGGTTTGACTCTTGTTTAAGTAGCCCTGAAGAAGGCTTGTTGTTTTTCCCAGTGGCAGACATAAAGATAGACAGAACAGCCTTAGCAGATGTAAAACTCAAGTTCTCATTGTTTGACATGATTTAATTTTTTTCCACTTTTGGATATTGATAAATATGTCTATAAATAAAAAGAAGGTAATAATTTAGATTTAAATCCATGGTAATTCTGTGTCATTGTAACCAAAACTTTAAAGGTCCATTTATAAGGAAACAACAAAAACATGGCCAAATGCAAAAGGTGTTTTACACAAAGCTGTTGGAATGCAGTATACACACATTTCTTTCTCACATATTACACTCATTATGATACATACATATCACAAACACACCGATATGTCTACAATAAATGGGAAAATGCTGAAAACAACAGTCTCATGCTTTTATTTTGATGAACTTGGTGGTTTTACAAAAAAAAAACAATTCTGTGTTTCTTCAGTAGCTAAGTCTCAACTTGACCACAGGCCTCTATAGCAGAGCTATTAAATTATGGTCTTCAAAACCCTTTGCCCTGCAAGGATAGTTGGAAAACCACCAGGCCAGAGGTCCTTGAGGACCAGAGTTGGTAACCTCTGCTCCAGAGGTTGCTCAATTATATTCTGACGGAGACGTCAGTGTTGTGAGAATGTAGTTTGCAATGTGTTCAAAATGTTCTGAATGTTCAAAAAGTGCTGTCATTTGCAGACAGAAGATAAAATTAAACCGTTTCTATGGATACAAATCAAATCAGAATATAATGCACAGTGTAGCAGCAGTAAAAGCTGTGTAGGTTCAAGTACAGATTAAAAGCTCTGCATTGAAAATAGTTTATATGTATAAAGTTATATAACAAATATAATTAGCAAAATATAGTTAAAAGTTCAGTTTTTTTGATACATCAGTTATTATTAGACATTTAAGTGGAATGTTTAGTTTTGGTCCATTTTTACTCAACAATTTACAGAAACAATTTTCATGCTCACTTCTCTCAGCACGTAACACCCACAGTACACAAGGTCATTTTTTGCAATTCATGTCACTCGGCTGTCATTGTGTATTCAACCTCCTCAAACAATTAATTCATTAACTGTCAGTGAATAAATGTGTGCAGCAAAGTGTAAACTTTGATATGAGGCAGTTTATGTACATCTCAGTCAGGTGAAGCTCACTAGTAGACGATACTGCAGCAGAGACAAACCAGAGCTGGACCTTTGCTACAGGCCCACAGTTGTCCATGCATGTCCAGGTTTCTCTGAGGTTTTTAATGCTTTTATGAATTGATGTTTTTTGTGCAGAAGGTTTAGGAGCCTTTTAGTTAGTGTACAAGGGAATAAATTAAAACGTTGCTTTCTAGTGTATTGATTAAACTAACTGAGCTTTCCAGCAGACTAATCTGAGCATGAAATTAACACTTGTGAGGTTCTCCAGAACGTGATAATAGGTAAAGATGACCTCAATATGTTCAGTGTGTTGAATTGCAAATCAAGAAAAAAAATCCTTTTACAACAGCACTGTAGATGTAGTTGTGTGTATTTATCTGTCTGAAGTAGATGTTGCAGCTGTAACCCAAGGTAGATTATGGTATTTGCAGATGGTGATGAACCAATAACGTGGTTGAGTTCACACACACATGCTTAATCATCTGTAGTCCTGCTTAATCTTCCTGTACACACTAAATATTCCTGTTCATTCAACAAAAGCTTCAGGTCTTTGTTGGTGCAAACTGGAAATATCTGGAAATATAAATAGCACCAATGAAATTGCTCAGATTTTCTTCAGAATCCTATTCTGATGTTAAATATAGGATGACAAATATTGAGGAGCCGTGATGTGAACCGTCAGTCCAGGCCCTTTTGTTGCTGCGTAATGAGGGCAAAGCTATCAAAGCAGCACAGTTTAGATTAAGGACAAAAGTTGAACGGAGCGCAAGTGCAGTATAATCATATCTATTTTCTTCTTAAATGGAAACTATTATGTTTGACCTCCAGTCGACGCTAATCTCTGTCACAAACCAAAATGTTTTAATTTTCATGTGTGTTTATGCACACCCAGCTCCAAATGAGAAAAACCATTAGAGTATAATGAAAGATAATTTAAGAACAGAAGCAGACTTACAATTCCCCAAACAAATGAGAGGATTTGAGGAGTGATGGCTGGTGAAACAGAGAGAGCGACGTCTTTCTATTTCCGGTGTGTTGGATGGGCAGGGGGTTGAGGAGGTAATTGCGATAGCAAGTTTCAAAGTCACTCATTTCACAAAGGCAAAGCGGATTATAGGAACGGAACTTTTACACGTCACAGCTCTCCTCTTTTGCAGATGCCGCCGGACACAGAAAAAAAATGAACAAAACTTACAGAGCGAACTCTGTCATGCTGCCATTTTGAGGAGTTTTACCCTGAAAACTCAGCCCTGTACTGAAAGACAAGACAGTGGACTCCTACAGCTCTGATTTTTGTACACTGGAATCATGAATCATCACCAATACCAAAGAGAGTTGGAGAAAAAAACTTCCCTTTACAGCTCCCTTATTACTAAGTATTGTGTTTACCTGGCAAATAAATAGAAACATATAGCAGCTAATTACAACATTGGTGATACGGAGAAGCTACACTATTACCCATCAACTTAACAATAAGTATCTTTCAATTCTAGTTGGTTATAACCCAGATTTTTGTCTTAGAAAAGTAGGAAATCAAGAAGACGGTGGAGTAATGTTGGCAAATTTACAGGTACTCTCAGGGTTGTAAGGGTGACAGTACTGTGCAAAGGTCTTAGGCGCATATTAGATTTGTTATTTTGGCAGTGCCAAATATATAATATATAAATATATATATTACTATATATTTATATGTATATATATATATATATATATATATATATATATAAAACCCGAGGGTGAGCAAATTCGATTTGCAGTCCCACCAGGTTACATGTCGAGGTGTCCTTGGACAAGACACCGATACCCTGACCCCCAGCGCCTCCATAGGGGGCAGCCTGTCCACAAAGAATTTCTCCAAGGGGATCAACAAAGTATCGATTATTATTATTATTATTTTGTCTATTTATTAAAATAGAACTAGATACAGAAAATATGTACACAGTATAAAAACACAAATATTAACAGATTATTTAGGCTAAAGTGACAATTTTGAGGATGATCTTTGTAGAAGAAACTGGAGAGGTTGAGGACAAAAATAGGAGTGGAAGACCTGTCAAAATAAAATGGAAATTACTCAGAGTTTCCTCTTTGAGACACCTGGAGAGGTGTCCAGCAAGGACCTGACTCTGCATTTGGCAGCTTCATCTGGATGCCAAGTTGATCCTTCCATAGCCTGAAGAAAGGGTAACCCTAACCCTACCCCTAACCCTACTAATGCAATCCCAAGTTAATTTTGGCTTAATAACGTTACCAATCTGTATGCCCAGTACTAAAGAGAGTTAGAGAAAAAGCCTTAAACTTTATTAAATTCTTAATTTTAATGTAGCACAATTATACTTTACCAATTACATGCACTTGAGTGTGGACTGTTTACTCCATCTATGATCACCAGGGCGTCAATCAGTGAATACACTGGTTTTCTTTACATGGCATGAACTCAGCTTTAATGTAGCTTTGGGGAATAGCACATAGTACATGACCTTATGTAAGTGAACCAGCCAGGACCAGGGTCCATTTTTAGTCCCAGTCCAGCTCTAGAAATTACGATTTATCAGACACTAGAGGAGAACTGTTGCTGTGGGGTTATTACTCCTTTACCTTTAAATTTAAGGTAAATTATTAAATAAAGCCTTCACAAATGGATATAACAGTGATCAAGATCTAAGTCTATGTCTATCTATCTAAGAAAAAAATCTTAATTTCTAGATAGTACATACATTGCTTAATAAAGTTTGGCTGTTATCCTCAAACTGGATAAGATGGAACTTTTAGAACAACTGATCACAACTACAAGGTATTGTAGTGTGTTGTAGTGTTCTTTCAGCTGCAGTTTCTCTTTATTTATCTTTTATCACTTGATACATAAATCAAATTTTTCATTCATTTAGTGGGTAAATGTTGTTAAATGTAATTATCAAGAAATCTGAGTTTGCTTAATTGGCTGCATTATTATTTCCTGTCTGTTAGAGCTTGAGTCTTATTTTCCATACACAACACACAGTATGTACAAAAGGTCAAAGCTAAAGCAAGATGTGCTCAATGTTCGCAGAGCAGAGTTTGGGTCATACAGTAATTCTACAGTTCAAGGGGGCTGCATTATAGCTCAGCGGAAAGAACAGTTGTCTTCAAACCTGAGGGTGAGAGGTTTGATTACCTGTGTGGACAGGCTACATGTCGATATGTCCTTGGACTATACACCAAAACCCTGTACTAGTGACAATATGTACTGTCTGACAACTTTCCATCCCCAATTTCCTCAAGGTGATTAATGAAGTATGAATTATTATTATTTATTATTAGTGTTTCCTTAAGTTTAGTTTGGAAGGATTTCTGTGGGATTTTTGTTTTTATTGTCATACCTGTCAACTATATCTGTGAAATTGTACAGCAGTTGTGTGCTTAGAAAGCAAATCAGCATTTTTCTGGCTTCACTTGTTAAGAGAGAACAACCTTCATCAAAGTCATCAGTGCGCCGTAGCTCATGAAAGGCATCTTATGAAGAGAGAATAGTTATTATGTGTGTAGTGGTGAAGGTGGGAGCTAAGAATCCTGCTCAGCTGAAAACATGGAGATAAAGTGGAGGGAGGATAAGAATGAGAAAGAGGATAAGATGCAAAAAGAGGAGATAAGCATGGTGTTGTTGTCTTAGCCGTAGACACTGAGCTCGGGTGGTGAGACACTGTGAGTCTTCAGCTGTTCACTTCTCCAAAAAGGTAACAGGAAACATACATTGAATTACACTGAATATTGGATGAAAATCAGTTTGATTATCAGTTAAATTAACCAAAATCAGAAAGGTCATCCCTTACACCATCTGCATTCAATAAATTAGTTGTTAATGATAATCAGTGAACAGATTATGAGTTTAAAGGCTCTTGCTGTAAGGCCTGTAACGTGGAGCTATAATCGTAGTTATTGTACAGTACCATAAGAAAATACAAATACAATAGACAAAGCACAAACAAATTAAGGTCACCAATTTGACAACACAGGCATAAAAAGGGTTCAAATACAGAAAACACAGCCAAATTCAGAAATTGTCCATAGGTGTAAATATGACTGTCTTTATGTGATAAGGCAGCTTTTACTTTTCTGTGAGTTTGATATTTTTGTTTTTCTCAACAAATTGACTAGTTAACTGTCCTGCTCTTACAAAACTATAGAAAAAAAACGTTCATACACGGTAGATATATATTTAAATGCAAGTGAGAATGAATGAGTGAAATGCTCGCTGTTAAATTGAAATGTATTCACATAGCACCAAGTCACTACAAAATCATCTCAAGGCACTTTACTTGGTGAGGTCAAGACCTTACAGAATAATACATAATATAATAATAATAAGAAGCCCCCATGCCCCCACCCATACACACACACACAACTTAAAAACCACAAATGTCCCCTCCACCCTTACTTGTAACCAGGCTGGACAGGCTCCAGCCTACATGCCTTGAGGAGGGAGAGTGTGGGAGGGCAGTGGGTCAGGGGAGCAGAGCCACCCAAGATAGAGGCTGCTTAGTATCACACTGATCACACACATGCACATTGATAAGAGCCGACTTTTCTAAATGGTGCTGTTCAGTCAGGGCCTGCTGTGGACGGTCATGTGGCCTCAGCCGAGCCGGGACGGCTGCGCACACACTGCCCTCACTTGACTGGTAGACGCTGGTTTGGTGTTTTATTTGGTATCTTAATTGGAGTTCAGTTTCAGTTGAGTTTGTTTCCTCTGGGCTTTAGTGGAGTTTGGTTTTCTATCTGGTTTCATTCAGATAAGAGTTTCAGAGAGTGTATATTCACAAACATGGTGACATTCTTCTGAACCACAATGGTTCAGAAGAAGACAATGATTAGCACTATAGGCAACACACCTAGAAAGCCTCATGGTCACATGCTGTGTCAATGTTTATAAACATTAAAGGAATATTTCAGGATTTTTGAAACTGGTCTTAATTCAGTATAGAGATCTTTTCATGTACATGAAAGTAGTGAAAGTAGGTCTTGGTTGGTACAGCTGCCTGTATTCAGAACACACTCTGAGAGAAATTTCACCTGGAACACGACTAAAATGTCCGGCCTTCCACTCAGCTGTGGTGGAGGGATATCTTTTATGGACTTTTTACTCACAAACACAGTACAAAGCAGCACTGGTGTCTGACTTCATGATATATTTTGTTGACTCCACCCTGGACGCCACCCTTCCTAGACCTCTTGCAATTCCTTTGCCCCCCCATATAAAATTTTCTAGATCCACCACTGTGCTGAGGTAAATACAGATGTGGCTGTATACTGCAGCCTAGTTGAGCTGGAGCTGCAATCACTGAGTCCTTTTAGCAGCAATAGGTTTCATATCACCACAAACTTTTAGTTGAAGTATGTAAAGTGATAAGAAAGATCAGACAGCATATTTATTTGCCCTCATCATCTGGTAGTTGGTGATGTTACACCTGTGCTCTTCACACCTTTACTCACAGCAAATCTACTCTCATGATCCTACTCTGACAAATAGCTCCAAATACCCGACCAGTATCAGTCACAACTTAGTCTTTTCAGTGTCTCTCAAAACTGTTTTGCTTTTTGCCTGTTTCTCTTTAATTAACCTGGAGAAACACAAACCACGTTGGCAAGAACAAATCCAGAATGTCTGGATGACAGCGGGAGAAACATTGAGTGAATGTGAGAAGTCACACTCAAACACTAACAGAGTAAGTTTTACCAAGTTGTTGTGAGAAAAAAGCTTCTGCCGTGCATTTCTTACAGTGTGGTTGTGTTCTTCCTGAAATTTCATTGACCACTTATTGTCTTGCTACATAAAGCTTCAACAAACATGAATTTTTAGTTTCCCCACAGAAGACAGGTTATATATACATTAACACATATAATACACACATATTTTATGTCTTAATCCTACTTTAATGTTTGTCCAACTGCTGAAAACACCTGTTTATCTGGAACACTCAGGTCCCGGGAGGCATAGAAATGATCACACCAACTTAATCAGTTACTGCCCCCTATAAAATGCATGTATACACAAAGCAGTGCAGTTCAGTTAGAGCACAGATAGTCATGAACATTAGGTAGCACCAGAGATTTAAAGCCACTGGCACTGAGCTCCCCGCCTGTGTTAACAAACAGTTTCTCTGCTTCTGAAGTTTGGTCTCGAAACCTAAACCATGCACTATTCATCCACATTACTCCCACAAGTCATGTTAATGCTTTTCTTTCCGTAATGCCCTGGTGATAAACACAGCTTTGCTTGTTAATCTGTACTTTGGAGCTGAGAGTGATGAAAACCAAAAAGTGAGCCTTTGTACGGTGTACATTTTAGGACATCCTCAGGTCTCAGGAAAAACTCCGTCAGGTCTCAGGAAAAACGGCCTCAGGTAT